>CM076987.1:21327316-21329816 GCA_039105355.1 Benthosema pterotum
AATAATCATTTTCTTCCGGAGCATGTGATTGGCACCGATTTTCGATGGCGTGATCGGGAAAATCTTTTAAAGCAATTTAAAAAGGACACATTGCAGTGTCAGAAACGGAGCAAAAGTTCAGAGATCACAAAACGACAGATGTTTTCCGGAGCTTAACGTGAGCCTTGGCCTATTAAGCACAGACAGCATCTACTGAAGATTAGCATATGCAATATTAGAATATAGTATGTTGAACAACTGCGCTAAACAGACTAAAGAACTGTGTATGCATTCAAATTTACCTTCCAATACATTCATTGAACGCAATGATATTGACAAAACAAGGTCTCCATTGTTGCCCAAAGAATTATAGAATATTACATTAAATAGGAAAACCTGACATTGTTTTCTTTCCTTAAATTGCCATTACCAGTGAAGTGTCACTAATTATCCAGCAGACTACATTATAGAAGTACAGTGTGGTGTACCAGTTTATAATGCTGTGAATACAGTCTACATGGCTGTTTAGTCTGATCTCATTCAGTTAATAATCCACAATCAGGATGATGAATGCGTACTATGCGCGGAGTGACCTTTAGAATTTCAATGTTGATTTGTATCTAGGCCCCCATTTGATTGATTTCTTTTTAGTATTATTATCTCAGAGAGCCCAATCTACAAGAGACAGCTAAATCAATTTGGGTGGGGACAGCACGGGTGGGCCAAAATTCAACAGGTGAACCGTTGGTTGAAACAAATATGCCATTGGTCGTTTTGGCCATAAATGATGCATTTATATAGCACCTCTATCCAAGGCGCTACATAGATAGTAGATCCCATTTACCCATTCACACTCCAATGGTGTGTGAAACCATGCAAGGTACTGACCACATCGGGAGCAATTAGGGGCACAAACTCACAAACTCTGGGGGCAACCTTGTGGTTACCATCCTTGTGGTTACCCCTGAGCCACAAGTAAAAGTAACCTTAACCCCCGACCGTTGTGATGATACCGTTGGACCATAATGTGACTGCTATGCCAACAGTCGCAAACCGTTGACATATCAGTTGCAGATAACAGTTTTAAGGCGCACATAACAGTTTTATAGTGTTCCTGGCTGCATGCAGCGCAGTAGCCGACTGTATACAGTATATATGTGTTACTTATCAATAGAGCTGCCTACTCCCTAATAGATGATTTTTATTATGGGCTGGACAGCCTCAGTCGACTTTGTGTTTTCTCAGTGGAATGTTTACATGTCGCTTCCCAGCAACGCACATAGCAGCCAGGCGTGGTCGTACAAACAAATAGGAGCTTAATTTGACCAGTAACATACGGTATGGCACAGTATATCATCTGCCACTACTGTCAGTTAGCCTTCAAAAGTGCCAGTGCCATTTACAAATTTTATGGGTCGCAAGTGTTTTGACACCCGCCCACGCTCTTCTGTTGTCGTGTCTAGTAAACAAAGCAAGCTCCACGTCTGTCTTTGACAGAACATGTTACAGAAGCTCTCCGCCTTCTGAATTCCATTCAGCGGCGGATCTAGGCATGGGCATGGGGGGGCAATGCACCGCTAAATGCCCACACTGCCCCACCAAACATGACCGCATGCAAACAAACCCAAATTTCAAATATATTTGAAATTAAAGTACTTATAATTGCTTATAATAATGATTTGAAACACTACTACTGATATGAATGATTTGAGACTACTACTGCTACTAACTACAATCGTCTTACCACTAAACCAACAGCGCTTCCTCATTGAAAACAGAAAGCTCTCTAAATCAAACCTTTAGCTTTATGCGTGCTGCATGTCTGTTGCAACTTCAACAACAACTGATGTTATTATTGATGCTTACTTGCCTAATATGAAGTCCTTCATCAAAATGGTATTGGTGTGACTTCATCGCCCGTGACGCTTCGCGCCATGGGCGATGAAGTCGCAGCAATACCATTTTCGCATGCCCCACCAATTGGGAAATGTTACATCCGTCCCTGATTCCATTCATATTTTTATTTTATTTTTTTCTACTTTCACTGTAAAATCTACCCACTTGTACTTTTCCTCTTTGGGATCGGACTTAACCGCGGTCATTTGATCGATTGGGGGAAGCTCTTGCTCAACATTTGCTTCTGCAGAACACCAAGGTTAATGTCTTTTTTGGTATAATGACATGAATCAGTCCATCTATTTTTATTGGACCACAGATTGCTTTGTTTTGAAAACTCAGAGATGTGGTTTTTGTCTTTGCTGTTGAGTGAAAATAGACAAAGAGAAGGGGAGAGACATTGCAGCAAAGGTCATCATGAACAGGACTCAAACTCGCAACGCACTGCCGGACCAGATTATTTTGTTTTTTGTCAGCATGCATATTTTGAGAAGGAACACAGAAATAAGCCCTGAGTACGCTGCATCCCTTTTTATCAACATCAAGACTATTAAAACAAATCCACTTCTTCTGCTTTTTGCAGATAGTAACTGTAGACTTCCAGTCACTAGCTTTCTGTATGAAA
>CM076987.1:21334816-21337316 GCA_039105355.1 Benthosema pterotum
TCCAGGCCAAGGCCCGTTCAGCCAAGAAGCATTCGGCTGCTGGATGGGATCGCTACTCCCTTGATGAGACTGGGATTTATGGAGGCAATGAATGTGATACAGTGCAAATTGACACGCCTTTGCTTGCAGTGCACGTATCACTGTAGTACAGCGTGATTACCAACAGGCCCGGATATAACATATATTATTTCCCAATTGGGGGGGGGGGGGGGGGGGGGGGGGGGGGGGGGGGGGGGGGGGGGGGGGGGGGGGGGTGGCAGGAGAAAATGGTGTAAGGGGGCGGCTTCATTGGAGGAAGCCACAACCAAATACCGTTTTCGGTTACAGGACTTTTAATAGGCAATTAAGCATCAATAATGACATCAGTTGTTGAAGTTGCAACAGACATTTCTTTTTTCAATGATGAAATGCTGTTTTTTTAGTGGTGCAACAATTGTAGTCAGTTAATAACAGTGTTTCAAATCATTTCAATTATAAGCACTTTATTTGGAAATATCTTTGAAATTTGGGTTGTTTTGCATGCCATCATGTTTGGTGGGCAGTCTGCGCATTTAGGAGGGCAATGCCCCCCTGGCCGCCCGCCTGCCCGTGCCATGCCCATGCCAAAATCTGCCCCTGATCACCAACAATCGGTTTAGCCGCACAGACAAGACTCAAACGTTAGCCAGGTCACAAACTCAAACTCAACCTCATGGTTGACAACCTGATCCATGCTGAGACCTTGTAGATCAGCTGTTTTTGGTGCTTAGTCTTAGTTGAATGTGGTTGGATGGATGGATGGATGGATGGATGCAGTGGTCCCTGCTATGCTGCAATGTATGGCTATAAAGACCTCAATGTATGCCTTTATAAAGACCTCAATGTATGCCTTTACAGGGCTTGACACTAACACTTGCCCGCTTGCCCGGGGCAAGTAAAAAAAATGGTGGGGCAAGTTAACTCTCTCAGTGCCAGCCCTTTTTCATATTTTTGGAGGTCGCCAGTGCCAGCGATTTTCATCTAAAAGTCATATTTCATATTTCGGTCCATGTTTCCCGACGGACAAGTTAGTTGACGGACACACACTTTTGGTTCCGGGTTAGTCCGTCCCTTGTTATGGTCTAGCAATGGTCGCCGCGGTCGCTGCTAGCTGCTGTTAGCATGGGATCGTATCAAACCGGCGCCGTTAAGTAACGTCACGTATAGTAGCGTTAACGTCAGCGGCATCAGTTGTTACTGTAAATCATAATGATAACGGGTGACGTAGATTCATTTCCACGGCACGAAAACCAAATGGACCCGCAAGGGTCCATTTGGTTTCATTTTTACGTTCTCAAGAGTTACATCTGGTTAACCAACTTAACTGGGGACCACCTGGAACCTGGGGGCAAGTGACCATGACCTGAGGGCAAGTAGAACCTGACTTGCACTTGCCCGATGGGCAAGTGCCTCAGAGACCTTAGTGTCAACCCCTGACTTTATAAAGACTGCAATGTAAGCCTTTATAAAGACAAAGAGCAACACAATGTTTACAGTCAGTTCTGAGTTCTTCTCAAGACACATGAAAAATTTGAATACAGAAAAACACCAGATAGACTTGAGATACTGTAAGAAGCCATGAAAGTACAGGCCTGTGACGGTGTTTGATTTTAAGATTAGCCAACCTTTGTTTTTCCCCAGAGGGTAATACAAGCATCCTATAGCAGCAACAGCAGCAAGCTTGAAATTATCGCCCACATGCAGTGTGTATGTTTTTGGCAGCACGAATGCTCATGCGTGCGTGCGTGCGTGCGTGCGTGCGCGCGCACACACACACACACACTGCAGGCATAAGTACACACAATCTCAAGTGAGCTGTCTTTGTTATTAATAACCACACTTAACAGGAATGAAAAGGAGAATTTTCGGTCTCATGATGTTATCAAAAATGAATTCATCATTCTGTCCCCTCGGTGTATGTGTGTGCGTGTGTGCGTTTGTATGTGTGTGTGTGCATGTGCGCGTGCATTTGTGCAGGCGTGCATGCTTTGTATTGAAAGCATAGTGGAGGCTATCCCTGAGTGGCTGTGCAATGTATGCTGGGAAAATAAAAAAAGGCTCAGTCTTTGATGGTAATGTGTAATGCCACATCTCCCCCGCAGTGCGTGCGTGCATGTGCATGCATGTGTGTGTGTGTGCATACGTGTGCGCATCTTGAGCATAATGTTTTCTTCAGCGACAGAGGTTTTATGTAGGCGACTAGGCAGACTCTCTCTCTCTCTCTCTCTCTCTCTCTCTCTCTCTCTCTCTAACTGTATCTTAGAAGGGCGACTTATAGGCCTCATACGGTAAACTGTATTTTCATAGGTCTCCCTTTCAAGTCAGATCAATGATAGGATTCATTGTGGTTCAAAACAAAGTTGTCACGGCGCATCATCAAAATGATCTCTCTCTCTCTCTCTCTCTCTCTCTCTCTCTCTCTCATGCTCTATCTCTCTCGCTCTATAACTTTCTCTGGTGGTCTCAGCCTATATTGTGATGT
>CM076987.1:21342316-21349816 GCA_039105355.1 Benthosema pterotum
CATCTTCCAAAATAACCTACTATCTCATGTGTTGATGCACAAAAGTAGATTAGCTATTTTAACTAATCAAAAATGTTTTTCAAAATAGTAAAAAAGCACTTAAAGAAAAAGTTGTTCATCATGGACAAAAATAGAGCCTCTTTACTTATAGAGTAATAAGTAACATATTACATATAGTACTTATTTAATAAGTAATATTGTGATAATTGTATTGTAATATTGTTTCACTACTTTTGCTGGAAAGTGTAATAATATTTCAGCAATATGTGATGTGTAATTTGTTACTGCCCAACAATGGTCTTAAAACATTTATATTTGTGTTTTAAAGATCTCTAAACACTGACAGTGGATACCATACAACCATACATACACACACACACACATATTGGCTATTTTGCTATTTTTGCTTGACATGCTCATATGACGAAGTAGAACATTATGCAATGTATAATCTCAAATTGAAATAAGTTACAAGTTTTCTGCACGACAGCGACATTATACCGGTGTTCCATCCTCCCAGGAGAGCTCCAGACACTTGGCACATTGAATTACAACTAATTCTGGTGGCTCACGCACAGTGGCCCGTATCCAAACAGTAGCATGACAGTTTATGTTTAGTTTTGCCTTTGATTTGTCGCCCGTCTGCGTGAAGTATAGATAACATAAACAGCACCTCCCTTCCCTGGCTCTCACTTGCTGCTGATAAATATTTGACGGTGTCAAATCTACGGCTTCTATATTAAATGTTGTCCGCGCATTTCATGGTGTGATGCAGACAACATAATGTTTCAAAATGAACTATACTGTTGGGGGCTGCGTGGCAGAGAAATATCTTCCCTTCTCACCTTCTGTGTGTGTGTGTGTGTGTGTGTGTGTGTGTGTGTGTGTGTGTGTGTGTGTGTGTGTGTGTGTGTGTGTGTGCGCGCGTGTGTGTGTGTGTGTGTGTGTGTGTGTGCATCCACCTCCTCCCCCTTCCATTTTTTTTGCTGTTGACTAATCGGATGTTTTCCTCTCCTCCTATTTCTCCTCAGCCGACTGACACAGATGTAAGTTTACTCTTCTCTTCTCTTCTCTTCTTCTCTTCTCTTCTCTTCTCTTCTCTTCTCTTCTCTTCTCTTCTCTTCTCTTCTCTTCTCTTCTTCTCTTCTCTTCTCTTCTCTTCTCTTCTCTTCTCTTCTCTTCTCTTCTCTTCTCTTCTCTTCTGGTAGCACCTGCCCAGAGTGCAACTTCACACTGCAGTCACATCACACACATTCTCTATCATCTCTCCCTCTCTCACAGTCACACCTAGACACGCACGCCAGCACATAATGCACGCACACACACCCACCCACAATTGCACACTCACACGCACAAGTGCACACCTTTTTCTCATTTTCACACACACGTCAGAAAGAAAATGCCTCTGTATTTGTCAATTCTAACAGCTCTGTCTGTCTGTCCATCCGTCAGTGTTCCACAGCAGAGGGAGTGTGTCCTCTTCGTTGTGACAGCATTGTAAGTACTTATTTTAAGATAAGATGAGACATAGGCCTTCTATGGAAAATGAGTGTCAACCTCAAATTGTAACATAATGTTAGTAAAAAGGTAACAAATTAAATATAAAACTATAGCTGCAATCAGTAGAGCTCCATCTTGTGCATTGCACACAAGTAGGCCATAGCAGCGCGGGGCACGCAAGCAGAGGGCAAGTACCGCCGACACCGCCAGGAGATAATACAGTTGACACCCCAAGGAGATAAAACTCACCTAAATCAGTCAATCGGAGTATTTTGAGCAACTAGATAGACGTTTGCAAACCATTCTATACAAAATTGTTATAACCATCACATTTGTGAAGTAGACGTTGCCTGAAAACTTAGGGCTCTATTTTTGTTATCGCTATTGGGATAAGGGGTTTAGCATGTAACAAAATTGGAGCCCTTAGTTTCTTAAAATGTCGATAAAATGTTTCTGCCCCACAGCAGTGATATAAAATGATATACTATAAAATGAGATGTACATTAGATTTACATACTGTACAAGTTAATCTCAGGTAAAAGACATTCCTTCTGCCTGTCTTTCTCTTTGTTTCGTTTATTTTTATCCCAGTGGTCTTGTGAATTACGGTGTATATATTTTGATGAATTAATGTGCCTCTAAAGGTCTTCCTTCTGTCTCTGTCTCAGGATGTTGAGTGTTATCTGATCGACAACAATGGATTCATCATGGTCTCTAAAGAACGCAAGAATGTGAGTTATTTATCTCTCTCTCGCACGCACATGCACGTACACACGCTCATCTGGCTGAGGGAGAGATATAGAGGGCAGGAAGGCTAATGAAACAAACAAACAAAAAACAGACAAACAAATGCCAACTCTTAACCTCTTTCGTCCAATCACATTTTACCCTCCTATACCTTTGTCTTGATAGGCTGGGAGGTTCTTTGGAGAGGTGGATGGCTCCGTGATGACAGCACTGATCAGAATGGGAATGTTTAAAAGGTAATAACCCTATATCTGTGTCTGTCTGTCTGTCTGTCTGTCTGTCTGTCTGTCTGTCTGTCTGTCTGTCTGTCTGACAGACAGACCGAACAGCCAACTGACCAGGAACTAGTTACATGTCATTTGTTTTTTCTGGTACTTTGGCTAAAAATATAAATGGTAAATGGTGCATTTATATAGTGCCCTTCTCCAAGGCGCTTTACTTAGATTGTGCATCACATTCACCCATTCACACACACGTTCATACACTTATGGCAGCTGAAACCATGCAAGGGACCTACTAGCACATCAGGAGCAAGTAGGGGTTCAGTGTCTTGCTCAAGGAACTTTGACACTAACTCTGTGGGAGCCTGGGATCGAACCGGCAACCTTGTGGTTACCATCCGGTGACTCTACCCTTGAGCCACACATGGAAAATGTTTGAGAACCACATATGTTTTAAATGGATTTCCAAAACATTAATAGAATAGAATTGTTCCCAATGTATGAATGAATGGACCATTGTAAAGCGCTTTGAGCACTTGGAAAAGCGCTATAAAAATGCAATCCATTATTATTATTATTATTATTATTCTTGATGGCTAAAAAAACTCTGTGCAACCACACAGGGAAAAGCAAGAGAGATGCTCATTGTGAGTGTTTATAGGGGCTCAGTGTCTTGCTCAAGGACACATTCACACACGGCTAGAGGAGGAGCCGACTATATTGATTTGAACCGGCAAGACAGCCGCTCTAAACTCCCGTTCAGTCAATCAGGAGTCACCATCGTTGATCCATTACTGCAAGATGCAGCGTCATTAGTACTTGAGCAACAAGCATACAAATGGAACTCCCCCCTTGGAGTTAAGTGAACACTTTTTGCACACTTTCGCTGTGTACAAATTACTGCTTGTTAGATGTGTTTGTTAGACTCAATTCTTGTTTGTTTTATAGATATCATTTAGCACAGCAAATAAACATTTAATGACTCTGTCAGAAAAGATTTGTAGTATAGCGTACTATTTCATTTATGACAGTGGTTTTCAACCAGTGGTCCGGGGACCACCAGTGGTCCTTGAGAGGATTCCAGGTGGACCCCAGGTGAAATGATGGAAAGTTGGTTAACCAGTAGCCTCGACACCCAGGCTTTCATTTTCGTTCGCTTTGCGCGAAAACGGAAAGCCTGGACTAACGCACGTTGGAAAGTGGCCTTCAAGTGGGAGTGAACCTTCCGGGGTGGGCGTCGCTCTAAATGATGTGACGTAGAACAGCCATAGAACAGCAGTGGACGGGAGGGGGAGGGGCCGGAGATGACGACACGTTAGTGAGATCAAATCAGAGCGCAGCACTTCCGCCGTGTTGATCCCACGACACCCCTGCCCCCAAGGCCAAAATCATTGAGGGCTCGACCAGGCTAGTTAACCAGATATAACTCTTTGAGATCGTAAAAGTGAAACCAAATGGACCCTTGCGGGTCCATTTGGTTTCATGTTTACACTCTCAAGAGTTAAAATATTCATCATGTAGAAGAATAATGGTCATTTATGATCTGTATGTTGGACTGTTCTGTTTCCCAAATCCAGCCTGGAATTATGGGCAAAAGCAAAATAAATCTAGTAGTTTTCGGGTCTGCGGGGCTAAAATGTCCTCGAATGATCGTCCGTGGCTCAAATGCTGAATAAATAGGTTGAAAACCACTGATTTATGATCGAGAGCGAGGTGGTGGTTGGTTGTCTTCTGCCTGTAGGCAGCAGCTGAACGGAGGAGGACTGCTGCAGTTAGAACCCAGAGCTTCATTTAGGAATGGTCGTTGCCAGGCAGAAATTGTTCAAGTAAACATAAACATCCACATCCACAAAGCCAGATCGGAAAGGGTGGTGGATCCAAGAAATCCAACATAGCAGCAGTCAGATTCACCCACACCACATAGCTCCCGTTAATAAATATTTTCAATTTGCAGAAGTGCCGTGGAGGTACCGTTTCCAGCCATGCTGACTTCACGGGCTGAGGAGGAAGAGCCTGCTTGGCTCAAACAAGCGATGCCACTCTTGCAAATTAAAAAATCCTTTTGACGAGAGCCTATTATTTGGTGTGTGGAAAAGTACATCACAAGTTCATCCACATTTCACGTCATAACTCAAACAGGATTAACGGTCTCCACAACGGAGAGCGGCAGGAGAATCAACAATGTATGACTGGTGGATTCATTCTCTGAAAGAATTGTTTTGACACATGACTTTCCTGTATTATTTATTTGCGGCGCAATGCTGACATAATAATAACCAACTCAAATATAAAGGTTTCAGGAAGAGGAGATGTCCACTGCAATTATGTCAGAATCAGTCAGTCATACATAGGCCTAGAACATAAAAGCTTAAGCACTAAATATATACTGTATATGTATTATATATGTGTTGACTGGGGTGTCCCAGGGATTCCCCGCCCAGGTGCCAAATCTCTTTGCCGCAAATATAATCTATAGCAGAGTTGCCCAGACTTTTTTGACTTGAGAGGTACTTTCAAAATGATAGGCTCAACAACATCTACACATAAAAAAATCCATTTCATGGCCCCCAAAAAGTTTTCTTGTATATGCTACTACTGACAGAGAACTGGCAAAACATTAGTCAAAATAACAATTATTCTCCATTTTCTAATTGTGTGGACTCTTGAAATTATGTAATTCAGATGTTTATATATAATTTAACTCTTTCCATTTGGTTTCATTTTAACGCTCTCAAGAGTTACAGATCTATACATTTTAGGGGACTGTCATGATCTACCTGCATGGCCTGTGTGATCTACTGGTAGATCACGATCTACCTTTTGGGCAGCCCTGATCTATGGCCTAACAATGCGCTGACTGACTGACTGACTGACTGACTGACTGACTGACTGACTGACTGACTGACTGACTGACTGACTGACTGACTGACTGACTGACTGACTGACTGACTGACTGACTGACTGACTGACTGCTGAAACTTACAATAGATTCTGTAGGACAGGTATTATATAATGCATCAAACTATACTTGTGCAGTTTGTCTTTTGCCCAAACTCTATTGTTGTACTTTAATTTCTTCCAAAGCATGGATTTATTTGAAAAGTCTGGGCAAAGACATAGTCCCTGAAGGAAATATTTATGAGATGTCGATCAATTATTAAGTACCGTGCAGTTGTTTACCCAGCATTGACTCAATTATTCAGGTAAGTTCAATAATATTTTAATGACCTGGGTTAAAAAGATAAAGAAAGTCTGAAAATAAAAGCCATTAATGGAAAAACGTTGTTCATTGATGCCCAATACGACTGAGTCAGGACGTATTCATGTACTCATTCGTACAGGTACAAGCAGAAAAAAATGTTTGTGTTCCACAAAAACTGTCCTAACACAATAACTACAGGTTATACAATATAGCAAGATGATAGTCAAAAACAATAATACGGAATGTAATGAAGTAAAACTATGAAACTTATACGGTAGGTATAGATCAAATTAAGGTTAAACGTACAGGTAGAATGTTTTCACGTTGGGTATTCTAAAATGGCACATGTACGAACTCACAGTGCTGAAGTGTCGCAATGCTCTAAAGAGTTTGAGAAAAATCCAAGTAGGGCAAGATTCACTTAGCGACCATTGACACAGTTGCAACCACATCGGCACCACTTGGTTAGAAGCCAACAACCTGGCCACGACTTGGCCACAACCTGGCCAGGTCTGGACTATATCTTCTAGACAGGGGACGGCTTGACAACGGAGGTGGGCGAGGGCAGGGGGGGACATGGGAACTTTGCCCTGCACCTCCTGGGCTCCGTGGGACGACCAGGTTGGTGAGCATAGACTGCTCTATGCGTGAGGTTATGTCAAGGCGAAGGGGGGGGGGGGGGGGGGGGGGGGGGGGGGGGGGGGGGGGGGGGGGGGGTAGTCGTGATCAGGTTACAACTAGTTTCTCACTAGTCGTGACCACAAGCACTATAGCCACGATTGCAACCAGTAAAGTAGTCGCAACCAGCAAGACACAACCAGGTTGTGACAAGGTTGTTGGTCGCTACTGGATCTCCAAAAATCGCAAAAGTGTGAAACATTTTGAATAATTTTGAATGATTAAAACAAGTGAGAAATACTGATGAAGAAGGCATTTGTAGAATCTGTATTAATGAGTTAAGGCTGGTACGATATCTTTAGCAGCAATGGGGAATTGCAAGAAGCCAGAAGGCATATATTATACAACAGTTTCACTTACCATATATGATTACCAAGTGCCGGTATTTTGGGATGCCTATCCTTATTCATATGTATGTGTTGCCAACAGCTTCTAACCTGGGGTCTCTTTATTTAAAGAGCTTTAAACCCACTGTACAACTTTGAGGTATGTTTTCTTTGCTGGAGCAATTCCAATACTAACATGCTTCTACTTCTGCTCCTCTACATCTCAGAGACATTGATTTTGTTTTTTAAGCTTTTATTTTTTAATTTTTTATTTTTTAGAATTTCCTTGTCTAAGTTATCACGTTATATTTATATCCATTGTGATCCATCTCCCAACTGTTGATAATGCAGTCCTTTGTTATGGACACTAGGAGGAAATACAATGGTGGTGGAGGAGGCCGTGAAATGACTGAGGGAGCTGAGAAAATCCTTTATGTTGGCCTTTTGAAAGTAACTTATCTATAAGCTCACGACACGCCGGGTTTTGGATACGTTTTCATGGGAAAGATAGAAAAAAAGAGTGATCATAGGATGAAAAAAAAAAATAGAAAAAATGAAAAGAAAAAAGGAAAGAAATGAAATGAAAAAGAGCTGCATTATTCATGCATCACAATATTTAACAAACATTTCAGAATATCTCATATAGTGTCAACAATACGCTGAAGGAAAAAAAAACATTTCTCCCATCTTTAGAGAACTTTTCTTCCTGGTGTCTAAGAATTAAAGAATATGTTGTAAGTTTCCTCAGTAATGGCCATCCAATTGCCTTTGGTGCTTGGATCCTGTTGTACCAACGTATTGTAATTCCTTTTTTACTTGTTGCTAA
>CM076987.1:21354816-21527316 GCA_039105355.1 Benthosema pterotum
ACCACTAAACCAACAGCATTTCATCATTGAAAACAGTAAACTCTCTGAGTCAGAGTCAGACCTTTAGCTTTATGCATGCTGCGTCCCTGTTCAACTTCCAAACAACTGATATTGTTAATGCTTAAACCGAAAATGGTATGGGGGCGGCTTCATGAAGCCGCCCCCATACCATTTTCGCCTGCCCCATACCATTTGGGAAATGTTACATACGCCCCTGTTCTGGTGGAGTAATCATGTAAGATTTGCCTCCAAGATGTAGTTGAGTATGTAAGTAAAAGTGCTGAAAACAGGACGTACTCCGGTAAAGTGAAACATACTGTACCTCAAATTGTATTTTGTCCAGTACTCGAACAAATGTAGAATAATCTTTTGCACCCCAGCAGCCCATGATGATGCAGTGCTCCCCACAACGTTTGTAGGCTGTCTCCCTCTCTCTCTCTCCTTCTGGCAGCCTTCCGTCGTTGTCATAATGACTAGTGGAACATTGGCGGCCGAGATGTGATTTTAATATAGCTGTTGTTGTAGGGAGCGTTGGCCGCCTAAGAATTGTTTTCGTTTAAGATGTGCTTTTAATGTAGCTGTAGATTAGTTTTTAACGACGGTTCTGTTTTTAAGTAGTACATTGAGGTCTGATTGTTTTTTGACGATTGTGTTTGAATGTTAAAGTTAGATTTTTTTTGTTTTGCTTTTTGAAGCATAATTACTTTTGCCACTGGAGCAGAGGCTCAAACCTTTATTTGTAAATGTAGGATGCTATGTTTGTTTTCTGTTCTTTCTTGTGCTGTCACACAGCCTGCCCCTTTTTTAATGTTTGCTTCGATCTTAAAGACTGATTAATTTACTGTAGCTGCAGTAACATATCTTTATTACCCATGTGACACTAATGGACCACTCCCGCTGATTGTTTGATTAATTGTTTGATTATTTTCATAGACATAAATGCAGACAGTGACATGTGAGTGATGATATACTACAGTATATTCATTTCATCAGCAAATTCACAGCCATGGATTGGAAGTGGCAGTGACATCACCTCTCTTCTGTCTAGGTTTCTCCTGGAGTTTAATATTTGTGGACTTTGGCACTCAGATCATTTCGCTGATGGTAAGTTATCACACAAAAACACGAGTGTGCGCGCACGCACACACGCACATGCACATAAAATGTGAGTACAGTACAGCACCACTCAGTCTGGTTTTACTAAAGTTGTCCGCTTCCCATATGCACTCCATATATTTTGGCATCCTCAAATGTGATGCACAGACAGACGCATACATAGACATTTTTGCCTGGTGTACTGAACTCTATGTTTGGACATGCTAGAATGTTTGTGGAGTTCTAAATATCGATATCGATACGATATCGATATTTAGGCTGCCAATTCTTAACTATGTTGGGAGTTGATTCGATATATTGATATATTGCAGTATTTTCCCATATCTTGCTAGAACATTTTAAAACAATATGGACCATGACAAATTCAATCAAAGACAACATTTTAAAGCAATTCGAAACAATATAGGAATTAGGATCACAATATTGGTATATATATTTTTTTGCCCATGCCTACTGTACAGTCGGGTTTTATACATAAATCAATTGTAAAAACAAACAAATATTAAGCAGAATTGTGCTGAGGCAGTTCATAAAGCCAATGAGTGATGGCTGTTGTTAGCTTTAGGTATTAGAGCTCCGGCATAGCTACAGCTCAGGCCCACTGCTGGCAGCGGCACAAACACAGATTTATAGATAGGTACTTTGATTATGAGCCGAGCCAAGGGGAACGGCGGCGTGGAGCCGACAGACAGCTGAGCTGTCGCTTTGTAAAGCGTCTGGCACGGCGCTGGGGGCGAGGCGGGCATGCCGGGCAGACTGGCACAAGACGGGGCGAGGCAGACACGCGCGGACATTATGTCAAAGTAAAAGCTGTGGTGCAGGGAAACGGGAAGCCAAACAAGGTTTAGGAAACAAATGGATATTGACGGATATCACTGTGCTGACTTTTTCACTAGTGGCAATAGCACAATGGAGAAATACACTTAGGGGATCCATTTTCGTTACAATCTAAAGCCCTTTTCCTAAACACCTTTTAATTTTTGTACTATTTTGAAAAACCTTTTGGAATAGTTCAACGTGCCAATGTATTGACACATTGTGAGCTTGTAGAGTGGCCATTTAAACTATTGAAAAATGTTCTTTTTTAATAGTTTAAAAAGGCAAAGAAAAATGGAGCCCTTAATGTTGATTTGTACTAAGGTTAAACGAGCATTCAGTGATTTGGGATGATTGGGGGGGGGGGGGGGTGTTTGTTTTTTACCTCAAGGAAGGGCTCACTGGACAGAGGGAGGAACTGTGGTGACCATAGTAGGGAGGATTAGCAAAGAAAGAAGAAAAGAATAATAATAACAATAATTTGAATTAGGTGGAATCACTTACTATACCTTCAAATAAAAAATAAGCTGTGCAAGTAAAAATCTGTTTGTATTTGCGAAAGATTGTAGCATTGGCTCTGTATTGGGAAATTATTGTACACCATTGTACAGATAAATGATTAAATAAATATATAGCAATGTCCTGGCCATCCTCCTGGCAACCTTATGGATTTAAGTGGATAGCATGGTTGTTGTGTTGTGTTGACCATCCCTGTCATGACATCTCTCTCTTTGCCCTATACCTCACACACATCACCATGGTCCTCTTCATCGTTACCACCATTACCACCATCACCATCACCTTCAACACCAAACATTCTCTCCACTGCATCTCTGTGTCATCGTTCTTCCATCTCTACATCTCAGCCAAGGCTTCCTTCACAGTGTGTGAGTATCCTCATTCATCCTCATCATCATCTTCATTGTTGCTTACCAGGGCCGGATCTAGGCATGGGCACCAAACATGACTGCCCCACCAAACATGATGGCATGCAGAACAACCCACATTTCAAAGATATTTCAAAGTGCTTACAGTGCATTTAAAATGAACTAAACCAGCACCAGCATTTCATCATTCAAAAAAGAAAACTCTCTGAGTCAGACCTTTAGCTCTACGCTTGCTGCGTGTCTGTTGCTACTTCAACAACAATTGATGTTATTATTGATGTTTTACTTGCCTAATAAAAGTCCTGTAACTGAAAATGGTATGGGTGCGGCTTCATCGCCCGTGGCGCGAAGCGACACGGGTGATGAAGCCACCTCCATACCATTTTCGGTTGCCCCCCCCCCCCAATTGGGAAATGTTGCATCCGGGCCTGGTGTTTACTGTATGCCTCCATTGTCTTTTTTTTACTTTCTTGTCTGGTTTTGTTGTCCAAGTGTCCCTCAACAAAACCTGATCTACAGTCTCTATCTAATCTATTAACCTCTCATGATCTCCACTGCTGTGCTCTGTGCTGTACAGCTGCCCATAAGAAGAAGGGGGACATCTTACAGCCGTGTGACACTGAGTATCCCAGCTTCGTTTACGAGCCATCGGTCAAAGAAACAAACAGCATCATTAAATGTGGACGCTGTCAGAAGTAAGAAGATGCATGAGTGTGGCCGCGCGCGCACACACACACACACACACACACACACACACACACACACACACACACACACACACACACACACACACACACACCACTTAATGATTTAAAAAAATAAATAAACACAGAACAGGAGCACACACTTGGGAGACTTCTGGTCTACTGCTACACGGTGCAGCAGTGCCCCCATGTGGTCAAGTACGGTACAGCGTATTAACAGCTTACATCTCCATTCAGTTGCATTGTACTTACAGTATACTCTTAAAATGATGTTTGTTCTTCTGTCCGTGTGTGTGTGTGTGTGTGTGTGTGTGTGTGTGTGTGTGTGTGTGTGTGTGTGTGTGTGTGTGTGTGTGTGTGTGTGTGCGTGCGTGCGTGCGTGCGTGTGTGTGTGTGCGTACGATCAGAATGTTTGTGGTACAGCAGGTACCAGACAGCAATCTGTTGATGGTCGTGGCTCAGGCGGACTGTGACTGCAGCAGGCATCACCCTAATACCAACCTCAATCCCACAGAGGTCAAATATATCCTTCACTGTGTGTACATGCGTGTGTGTGTGCGTGTGCGTGTGCGTGTGTGTGTGTGTGTGTGTGTGTGTGTGTGTGTGTGTGTGTGTGTGTGTGTGTGTGTGTGCGACGTGTGCGTGTGTGTGGCCAGTGTTTGTTACAAAGATGCAGGTAACACAGAGACAATCTGGGTTATATACAGTGTTATATACAGAAGAGAACCCTTCATTGTTTTGGAGAAATACATTTATGAAGGAAAACATTTGTCTATAGTGTCATGTTGAGGGATAAAGTCATTAAATGGGTTTGGTGAGAGTGTTGCTCTGGGTACAGTCGTCCTGCACCGGAGCGTCTCTGGTCTTCTTTGGGTTTTGAGTGCTTGTTGTCCTTGACCACGCTGCACATAACGCCTCCGTGAAGTGTGACAGGATGAGGTCGCAGAAGGTCCGCAGACGCCCAGAGTCCTGCCACGCCTACCACCCTAAGGTCAGCCTCCTATTATCGGTCAACTCCATCATGGACACCCCCTTTACCAATGACAGCCCCCCCCCCCCTCCACGAACAATAAATACATTTGTAAATACAATCGGATCCTATGTATGGAAACTCCTATAACGTTACCATACATCAAGGATGTCAAATTCAAATCCACAGTGGGCCAAAACACCAAAACTGGTACAAGTTGAGGGCCGGAGCCTCGGGACTGTGTTTCAACACACCAGCTGGGTTTATGATGTCGTTGCAGGGAAACAGCAATAAAGAAAAGATTCCTTCAAAGCTCAATGTCCCTTAATAGCAAGATAAATTCAAAGATGAACTAAAATGCATTATTAAAACTCAGTTTTCTGTATGATCCTCATCAAGCACTGCTTTCCAAAGATAATTCATTCACGGGCCTGATTTGGCCCTGATTTTGCCATACATAATGTGAAGTCGGTGTCATGAATATTCTGAAGAAAATCTGGAGGGATTGAGTAATTGGCTCTGAGAAAATGGCTCTTCAAAATCAAAATAAGAACATCATAGGCTAGGAGACTAAAAAATAAATAAAGAAATGGCCACCAACACATTTGTACATGCACAGACATAATGATGGCACGTGTGCCTGCTGCCAGGTCTTGTTTTCTTTGAGGTTAAACTAAATACAACACGTTTTCATCTCTGTGTAGGAGAATGCCAAGGACTGTGGTGGGGCGTGTGTCATCTCACTGTCGGTCGCCCTGTTTCTCGCCTGTCTCTCGTTCTCCACCCTACCTGCCTACCGATGACATCGCTGCAGCCCCACGCACCTTCAACCCAATCGCCTCTAATCGGATTAAACATTCAGCAAAAAATGTAATCTGGGTCTGATTGGACTGTGGACTTCGCCAAGCCATTGCCATGCACACACTTCCTGTTATATACAGGTGTGGGTTTGCTGCTATGCACCATTTTCCAAAGTGAACTAGACCGGAAGACAGAACGGAAACTGTTAATTCCCCAAAACATGTCACTTTTGGCTTTGCTGTGGTTGTGTGTGAAGCACTAAAGATGATGCTGGTGGATACACAACCATACACTGCAAGAAGACGCGAGAGTAACATCTCAAGCGAATGGGATATACTGTATCAAATGGTCACACTGCTGACACAAGCCAAGAAGCTGACTCTGGAACCAAAATGATCACAAAGAAAACCTGAAGTTCTAAATTAGGTCATTGGATCTGCTTGCTGCTCTTCTGGCATTATTGGAGATATGTATGGAAATTATGGCTAGACTTTAACATAAACATAACATAATGTCTAATACAGGTGTGGCCTTGCTGTCAAACCCAGAACTGTCAATTCTAAGTAATGTGAGATGTTTATGATTTAAGCAGCTGCACGATCACAGGGTGTTGTTCAGTGGTAACTGCATTCTACTGCATATGGGAAAACTGCAATCCTAGACATTTCACCAGTACCGGTACAGTCGTTCGTGACTGTACACCTTCACTTCACCAGGCGTTTTCCTGGTTATGCACAATGTGCAGACTGTTGTATTTATTTATGGCTGGAAAATTTTCTGTTTTATGTTATTTCAAGGGTCATCAGGGTAGAGACAAACTTATCTGTAGAATCAAAGCAAACCTTTTAAACATGTATGCAACCTATCTCGTCAAATAAAATAGGGCTTTAGTTCACAGACTGGTGGATACTGGTGGATGTGAACGCCAGCTGGCCTGGAATGAGTAAAGATGGAGTGCCATGATTTTTTTTTTTCACTCTAAAACATGATCATCAGGTATTATTGTAATATGAGGAAGAAGGTTTTTGTGTACAGTGTATTACTCATTGAGTGTGCCTGGTTTGCCTGGTGGGTGGTGATGAGTGGAGATATACCTGAACTGAAGCCACACCCACAGCTGTACTTGTAGTTGTATGATAAAGGGAGAGGAGTTAGGGGAGGGGCTGATGATGTTATGTAACTATATTACAGTTTTTTTAATTGGTGCGTTTGACTGGAAAGGTTTAGCTCTCAGGAAGAAACCCTAAATACAAAGTGAAGACATCACTTCACATAAAAACTACACCAATAGGTCTTATCAAGTACCGTCACCTTTTAAACATGTACAAAATTGGAAAGTATATAAAAATCATGGCACTCTTTTAACCTGCAACAGTAATTATGTTTTGTTTTTTCTCTTAGTATCACATTGGTTGTCCAATATTAACTACACATTCACAAAAGCCTTCCATTTATGAGCATTTTTTGGGGGTTAACTGACAATACTAAATCTAAACTAAACTGTCTAGCATAGCCTGCACTCTGTTTTCAAGGTAGTTAATAGCTTGAACAATTAGCAAAGTTAGATGAATTGCTTAGCATAGACCTACCAATAGAGATGCGCAGTGACGTCACCGCCCTGGTTCTGGAAGTCTTTTCCCAATTCATTTTTCTCATAGACTTTTCGAAAATAATTTATATCAAGACGATTACGCCGCGGACACAGCCAACTCGAGTCGTGACGAATCATGATGACACACACAAACTTTTGGGACAATAAAATAATTTCTAAGATGAAAAACGAAACAAAAAGTCTTGTATCATGCCGTTTTCTACTTCTTCCCAATTACTGTATATATTATATGACGATATTGTGTTTGTTGTCATGATTTGTCACGACCTGAGTTGGCTTTGGCCGCGGCGTAATCGTCTTGATATAAATTATTTTCGAAAAGTCTATGAGAAAAATGAATGGGGAAAAGACTTCCGGAACCGGGGCGGTGACGTCACTGCGCATCTACCAATAGCCATGTGATCTTATAATCCTTGACATTTGACACAATCAGAACGTGATTCATTTGATGGTGTGATGCTTTCTGAAATGTTGTCTTTTTTGCAGTTTTATGTAGTGTATGTAGAAATGTCATTCTAATTGCACAGGCATTTTTTTTTAGTGTATACTGTATGTTTGCCTATTTGACTTTGGTTTCATGTGTTCCAGTGCGTACTCTGACTGGGCCCTAATAGTTAAACATTTAAACCTTTAAACATTACTTGACATTTTGCCTGTTCACATGATGTACCTTGTGTGTGTGTGTGTGTGTGTGTGTGTGTGTGTGTGTGTGTGTGTGTGTGTGTGTGTGTGTGTGTGTGTGTGTGTGTGTGTGTGTGTGTGTGTGTGTGTGTGTGAGAGAGACCATGCTGAGATAATTTCATATTCTTGCCCCAGAATTGTGTGATATGTGGTTTGATTGAAGTTATGAATCATCTGTGAAAATAAATATCACAGCTCATTAATTCTGACTGCAAGTGCTGATGTTTGACACACTTAAGCACACACACACGCACGCATGCACTCATGCACACGCATGCATGCATGCACAAACGCACGCACGCACACACACACACACACACACACACACACACACACACACACACACACACACACACACACACACACACACACACACACACACACACACACACACACACATCCAATGCCACCTTGACTATGCTAGCACCTCCTGGTAGGAGACAAAATCATAAAATAAAGGGAACATGATGAGAAATTACTAAAGTAAAATACAAGTTACATGGAAATACAAGTGGGGGGAACTGTGTCCCCCTCACGGCCTCACCCCCTCCACTACAACCCTGGTTAGTTCTGTTCAGATTAATAATACCTGTCACTTTACTATACGTGGGTTCCAGGGGTGTAGTGGAGGGGGGGGGGGGGGGGGGGGGGGGGGCATCCCCCCACTTCTCACATCTAAAATATTTTTGGGTCTGAAAAAAAAAAAATCATTAGCATGGTGAAATACATCTTGATGACATCATCAAGATGTGTTTCACCATGTTAATGAGTTTCCTTTTTTCTGAGAGTGTACAAATGGAACCAAATGCACCCGCTAGGGTCCATTTGGTTCACATTTTGTACACTCTCAGAAAAAAAGAATAAAATGGGGGGAATTCCCCTTTCAGAGGCGTCCCCCCACTTCTAAAAGAACCACTATAACACTGGTGGGTTCTATTATTATCATCTCATCTCATCTATTAGGTTGTCACAGTCATATTGTCAATTTGTCATAGTAGCCTATAGTTGTTAGTAGCCTATAGCAGTTGTCAACTTATTCCAGTTTATTTGTAGTATGTTGTAGTAGGCTATGTAGTTTGTTATAGTTGCTATATTTTAGTATAGTATGTTCTGTCTAGTTTTTCTGTTTTAAGGAAAGTTGGTTTACCAGGTGTAACTCTTTGAGAGCGTAAACATGAAACCAAATGGACCCTTATGGGTCCATTTGGTCCATGACCATTTGGTTTCATGGACCCTTATGGGTCCATTTGGTTTCATGTTTACATTCTCAAGAGGTAAAATATTCATCATCATCCGAATTGTCCCAAGTCAACAGAACTAATGAGACTAATAGAATTAATGGTCATTAAATTGATCTGTATGTTTGCCTGCTTTGTTTCCCAAATCCAGCCTTGTATTGAAATAGGCCTACATCTTTAGTTTTGGGGTCTGTGGGGATAAAATGTCACCGAACGGTGGTCCGTGGCTCAAATTCTGAATAAATAGTGGGCCCTGGTATCAAAAAGGTTGAAAACCACTGTACTAGAAGCCTCTGGTCTGCAGCAGTGAGGACTGAGGAGGGGGCAGAGCCCAGTAGGTTGTGGGAGGAGGGGACTGGACAGGGGCGGTGCCGCGGCAGCAGTGTTGCCAACTTGGCGCATTTGTCACTATATTTATTATTATTATTATTATTTTTCTTCAGACCCCCCTAGCGCCAAAATGAGTGGAAAAACTCCTGGCGTAAAATCTAGTGCTTTTTTGCTGGTGAGTTGGAGCGAAATTGGTTGAGATCGTAAAATGAAACCAAATGGACCCTTACGGGTCCAAATAGATTCCATTTTACGCTCTGAAGAGTTAAATTATATCAAACATCTAAATTACCTAATTTCCAAGAATCTACACATTTTCAAAATATAGAAGAATTGCCATTTTGTCCAACATTTTGCCAGTTATCCAACTTATCTCGCCCAAATTAGTCCGAGAGACTAAACTCAACATCAAATGGTGGTCCTCCGTGGCAAAAATGAAATAGTGGGCCCTGGTATGAAAATGGTTGAAAACCACGGCTCTAGCTCATTCTAGTGCATTTTGGAAGTGCCACTAGTGCATTTTGGATTTTGGCAGTTGGCAACACTGGCCGCGGCAGTGGTGAGAGAAAGATGGCGGACGGTGTGGATCACATAGATATCTACGCCGATGTTGAGGAAGAATTCAACCAGGTATATACACAAACACACGTATACTTTAAAATGCATACGTTTGCTTACCGAAACGCCAACGCTCTCGTGCATTCATATACACACACGTCATGAATTACACGTTAAGTAAAGTAATAATAACATGGTTATTACGCACCACTACATGCGTGCGGGCCCGAGGTTTCCTGTGTACAGTGTGGTTTGCACACAGTGTATATAAATTAGAATTGCATGATATTCATATCCTTCGCGGTTGGGGCGTGTTCTATGCGTTTCCATGTGACTGACAGCACATATATTAATGTGTTTGTTGTACATTATATCTAGTCGGACTGACTAATAAATTATTAGTGTACTACTGACTGGAATGTGTGTTGCTAGCTCACCTCATCTACTGTATGTGGCGCAAGGCGAGAGCGCTACTGTACGACGCTAACTCGGTTCACAAGCAACCAGGGGCATCTAGTTAGAAGAGTTGCGACATTGAGGGGTCAGAAACTGTTCATGCAGACTGAAACAGGGACACGCTGGAATTTGGAAATAACATTGTTTTCAACTAGGGCGACGCAAATAATGGCAAATGTACTGCATGTGTGCAACATGACAACTGTTTTAAACTATTGTGCAGTAATAGCTATACTTTAGCTATTACAGCACAATAGAGACTTTAGCTGCTAAAGTCTCTGATGTTGATGTTGTACTTAAAAGAAAACAATCTAATAATATTCAATTCAAATATGCTTCATTGTTATGAGAAAACAAACGTTTACATTGCCAAAGCAAATGTCACACATACAATACGATACAACACAATACAGGTATAAATAGTTTTCAGTGAGCCAGGTGTAGATTCTACCCAATTCAGAGCTGAAGTCAGATCAGGGTAGCTTATGAAAAAGGATCCAGCAGGAAAGCATGATGCACATCTCAAAAATTGAACAACATTAGTACAGGCTAGAGTAGATGAAGTTTGCACACCAGGCTTTAACTATAAAACTTATTTCATAGAGATGCAATGTTTTGATCACTTTGTGCATAGTCAGTAATGATGAAGACCTGGAGAGTCTTCTAATTTCCATTCAAGTTATCTGCCTGTCTGTCCCTCTGTGCAGGGGCGGATGTAACATTTCCCAATTGGGGGGGCAGGAGAAAAATATATGGGGGCAGCTTCATCGCCTGTGTCACTTTGCGCCACAGGTGATGAAGCCCCCCCATAACATTTTCGGTTTCAGGATTTTATTGGGCAAGTAAGCATCAATAATAACATCAGTTGTTGTTGAAGTTGCAACAGACACGCAGCATGCATAAAGCTGAAGGTGCTGAAATGCTGTTGGCTTAGTGGTGCGACAATTGTAGTTAGTCAGTTACTGACTAGTCGTGTTTCAAATCATTTTAAATATAAGCACTTTAATTTGCTGCGTCTGTGTTTATCACACTTACAATCCGGCTTCCCAATCCCATCATCATGAGGACAGGATACTGTATGTTCAGCATATTTATTTTATTCATGTACTTCTGTGTTTCCCCGCAATAGGAGTCAGACTACCCCGTCCACGACCAGATTGACCTGTACGATGATGTCATCTCTCCATCGGCCAATAACGGCGACGCTCCAGAGGACAGGGACTACCTGGACAATTTGCCGGCTCCGGGAGGCGGTGAGGGGGGGAAGAGCGCCCCACCTAACGTCGTGTACACCTATGCAGGGAAGAGGATTGCTCTCTACATAGGGAACCTTACCTGGGTAAGTCGCCTGTGGCTCAGTGTGTTGAGTGCTGTGGACTGAGGGACATAACATTCAGTGCACCCTTAGACTCACTAAATTGAGAAAGGACATAATCATGTCACCCTCTGGGGTCTTGGAATGCAACACTGTGCTCTGTATGTAATGCCCGGGATTCTAACTCGGGTCTCCCGCGTGAAAGTCCAACATCTTAACCACTAGACCAAAGGGACATCCCCTGGGTCCAGGGGCAGATACTAGACTTTGGAGGCCATCACGACAGAGGATGTAGCCACCTGCTACACTCACCTCCCTTTTGACCTCCTTCCACGGGGAAACCCGATCCAGAGGCCCTAGCCACCTGCTTCATGTACTGTACTCTAATGTTGTTGTGACTCATCTAAAACA
The DNA here is from genome assembly GCA_039105355.1 of Benthosema pterotum. Classification (NCBI taxonomy): domain Eukaryota; kingdom Metazoa; phylum Chordata; class Actinopteri; order Myctophiformes; family Myctophidae; genus Benthosema; species Benthosema pterotum. The sequence continues at coordinate 21,366,712 of CM076987.1, forward strand.
CCACTCCTGTGTCCAGGGACGGACATATACGGCAAAAAACTTCCTCCAGAGATACTGCCGGGTCCGGCAGAGCAGTGCTTGAACCGATCTGATACTGAAACAACCAGTGGCGGCTGGTGACTTTTTCTTTAGGGGGGGCGCTATAAAAAAAATCATAATAATAATAATGGGGGGGGGGGGGTCAAGAATATGTACCAGGTATCATCACATTCAATGGAAGCAAACAATGAGTTGGTGTGAATGGATGCTGTCAGCCAATCCTTACCAACTCTTTGAGAAGGTCCTGGACCTCCTGGGTAGGCTACTGGTGTACGATACTCTCTTCCTCTGTCCTTGGATTTTTGTGTGATGATTACATTTATTTGGTTCCAGCTCTTTAGTTAAAAAAATCCTGCAGTGTTCTGCTTTCAATTGGTGTTTTCTGCATTGCTTTATAGTTATCTTATAATATATTTGTCTTGTTATTCAATTTAATTGTTATTCCATTATCAAAATTAATTCAACTACTGTATATTCCTCCCTTTACCTGGCCCTGTGTCTCTTCATTCATGTCTGTGGTGGAGTAAGTTGTGTTCAACTCTATGTAAAACTGTGTTGTGTGCTGCCCTCAAGTGGTTTGGTCGTGCACGTTTTGCGACCCAGATCGCTCCTACCGTTTGCATTGAAGTCAATAGGACCGCAATGCATTGCCCTTCAGTGCAGAGCTCAATGCCTAAAGACGAATGCGAACCAACACGTGAGACTCAGTAACCTATCAGCAACGTTGTACAACGTAAACAACTTTTGACATTTCATGGCAGTATAATACAACTTTTAATCACTTTGTGGTTAGAGTGGGCTTTAGTTACTTATATTATATACAATTTGCCATGATGGATTGCTCATTTAAAGAAAATGACAAGCTGCAGATTTCATTTCTCCGTCATTCTTATTCACGTGGTATTCATTAGGTAATGCATGGTGGTGCGGCGCACTAGCGACCCTATTGACCGGCCGATACTGAAAACAACCACAGTTGTTTCATTTGTTGTTTCAGTCTCATTTTACCACTTAACTTGCAACAACAACAACGCTACTGCTCTCCAAAATCTGACTGTGATGGGCTGTCTGCCGCACACTGACTACAATCTCCACTTTATTTTGTTGTGTCAACTAAATCCTACATTAGAGATCATACCGTACTAATCCGGTGGATTTATTATGTCCACATCATATATTTCTTTCATCACAGACACTTGTAAAGAACATTAATAATTCCACTCGAGGTGGAAGCAATAAGACCCATTTAAACCCTCAATGGCCTCTATTCTTAAAAAATAACATTGTAAAAAGATTCACGCAATTAGATTTTCCTATTTCCAATGAGAAGCGGAGGGCAGCTTGTGCCACTTGGCCCAGACGTAATTTAGGACTACAAACTGATAACGGACTAAAAGGTTTACATCGAGAACCTATTTATACATCACTGCAACACGCTGCGTTTGAACATGATGGGTGGAAGTCTCATTTGGACTAAAAGTGCTGGAATGCCTCCTTAAGTAGTAAGTAAGCCTCTGGTAGTTTAGAACTGAAGATTAGTTCTCCGCTGACAGAATGTTGTTAACTTTCCTGCACTCCAGTGGACCACAGATGAGGACCTGACAGAAGCCATCCGGTCAATAGGGATCACAGACGTTCTTGAGATTAAGTTCTTTGAGAACAGAGCCAATGGACAGTCCAAAGGGTGAGCCATGTGTGTCTATCTTGGCATCTGACATTGATTTCATGCATTTTACTAACCAACAACATAAACCAGGGGTTTTCAACCTTTTTAACACAATGAATAGAAACACTTGCACTGCAAAAAACTAAGCAAGTCTTTTATTCTTAAATCTAGACTTTAAGTACGATTGCTCTTGTTTTAAGGAGGATTTACTAACCAAGAGCAATTTAGTTGTATGAGATTATCAGCCTTGTTTTTAGAACATATTTCTTATTACAAGAATTCTTACCAAGTACAATTCACTTACCCCACGGACGATTATTTTGCTTGTTTCTAATACTATTACACTCAAATATATATATTTTTTCTTATATGAAGGACAGCATTTTTTGCAGTGTGTGTCATTTGTAGTGATGCACTGAATATTCAGCCACAAAAAATGCATGCACAATTTGAGCCGAAATGTAATAGCCAGAAAATATATAACCAACAATTAAGTGTATGCAATTAATGCTGAATAAGTGTTAATGGAACCGTAATAGTGTACTTTTCTTTTTTCTTTTTACCTTATGGTGTTTACCTGGGTCCAGCTTTGCGTTGGTGTGCGTGGGATCGGAGGGATCGTCCAGGAAGTTGCTGGACCTGCTGTCGAAGAGAGAGTTACACGGACAGAACCCCATTGTCACTCCCTGCAATAAGCAGTCGCTAACGCAGTTTGAAATGCAGTCACGTAAGAGTAGGTTGCAACACACAACACAAACACACTGACGTCCACTTACGCTGAAATGTGCGCAGCAACACGCAAACACGCCGATATTCATCTACACTGGAACACACGGCATTCAACATACACATGCAATAAAGAGCATGTAAGGTAACAGTATAATACAGTAATTGTTACTTGTCCAAGCTGGTTTGCTGACATGTGTTCCCTGTTGGGGCCAGGTACCCAAGGAGGCCAGATGTCAGGTGAGGGTAAAGCCGGACCTCCTGGTATCGGCCCTCGCGGTGGGTTCCCCATGGGAGGCCGGGGCAGAGGGAGGTTCCCTGGACCACCGGGTCCTGGAGGAGATCGCTTCCCTGGACCAATCGGCCCTGGAGGGCCCCCTCCACACTTCCCTGGTTAGTAATAAAATAATGGGAAAAAAGGGAATATCTGCACTTTTGACTAAGGTTCACAAGTTTTGCACACATTTTGGCACACATGCCTTGCTCCGTGTTTCACACTATCATCTTGACTCCCTGATTAAAGCTACTACTACTACTACTACTACTACTACTACTACTACAACTACAAAGTGATTCCACTACATTTTATCATCACGCCCAGCAAGCTAAAAGCTAACCAAGCCATAAATGTGGCTAATGTATAATGTCCCTGGTTTTCAAATGTTCCTGTATTACATGATGGAGCCCATTGTACAAATATTGCAGCTTATCATTGAAAAGCTGTCACACCCTGATTAATGATTGCACTACAGGAAACTTGTTTGCTGAAACTTAAAATATAGCTGCACATGCAATAGGCTTCCAACACTTCCCTCTGCACGCATTTATGTTTAGATTGCATTTTGGAAACGTTTTAATTAAATGAAACTATTCGCTACCCAAAGCTACACATACTCTTCTGACGTTTATGTCATCCATTATGTCACACTACTGCACTGATGGGATGTGCACAGCGACTCGATGATCTGCCATTGTCTCAAATATATTGACACCTCTATAACTTTGCCTGGAATTGACAACAGCAACAACAACAAAGCACTTTAGTGCATACCTGTTGACTTCATGCTACAACTCACAGTGCATGGAACAATGGCTTGTATGTGTCTCATCTGCCTGCTCTGTCTACCCCAGCATGGCTCTGTGGCATGTCTCCTCCGTCTTGCTTATCTTAAAGCCTGATTTGTGTTTATTTGTATGTTTGTGTTGTGCACTAAGAATTGCCAATCTACAAACTCGCAAGAATAGAAAACTGCCGGCAGTCTTGCTCTCCAGAACCAGGATGTAAACAGACCCGCCATCTTGCCTTCTACTCGTTTCCTTGCTTTCCTTATTAAATGATTAATTTCACTACTCCCACCTTTTCTGCCTTTGCTTATTAACTGGTGTCTATGCTATCTATGTACAGGGTACATCTCTAAAGTTTCTAAATCCAAATTGAGAGATATTAGGTAACTTCAGCCAATCTACAAACTTAGGCGGTATGAGCTTGTAGATCGTCAATTTTCACTATTTATCTGTGGAACCAAGTCAAACTAAAGGCATTGCCTACAATTCCAAGCGCTTGTCAGGGTGGAGGTTCAAATGTAATTATTTTGGGGGAGTCCCCAGTCTAAATATGATTATTACCTGGGGGATCGCAGGCTTTGGGTACTCTTGCCCTCCTATGCTACCATAAGTCATACCGTTTAGCCGATTTAAGACTGGTGGTGGGATGATGTTAGTCGTCAGGGATTTTATTTTTATTTATATTCATTTTTATTTTTTGAGTGGAAGGCGTATGATTGGTGTGTTTTCTCCTGTTCCCTCCCCCTCACATCAGGATCAGGGATGAGAGACAGACACCCTGAAGGGCCCATGATGGACATGGGGTTCAATCCCTTCCCAGCGGGGGGCAGGGATCCAAACTGGCGACCCAGAGGTGAAAACGCCTCGATTGATTCTGATTCTGACTCATTAATTCCGGTCTATTGACCGACTAGCTCAATCCTCCTCTTCCTCCTCCTCCTAACCCTGAGCCGTACGTAAAAAAGAGTTGTGTCATTGGAACAGCATTTAAGAACGTATAAAATCTAGACACTCAGTTGACTCAGTTGACCACCCAGGTATGGTGGTATAGGCTTTTGGCCTACCACAAGGCCCCAGAGCCTATTTGGTGCCATGCAGCCAATAAGAAGACTTGCGCCATGCCTGGCTATGCCATACCTGACAAAAGCTGTTCGAGAATACCAGCCAGTGTCATTTAAGTTAATGCGCACTGTCTCTTACGTTTCCTTTAACACAGTGAATCATCCTGATTGCTGTGGTATGACCGATGCTCACAGGCTCCATTGACCACAGCTGTGTTTCTGATTGTTGAGAGTAAAGCAGACTTCCTGCGTAGTTTGGCGGAAAACAAACAAGCAAAGGAAGAGAGAGTTAGAAGCTGTTCCATGTCACAACCTGTCCGAAGAAAAAGTGTTGTTCTACTTCTAACCCCAATTTCTTCTCGTAAACTCTGGGATGGGTCAATTTTGGTGCATAAATGTGAAATATGTCATGCAGTTATTGCATGATAAATGCCCTCCTACATCCATAAGCCTAACTTATGATCTGTAGCCATCACTGTGATCCTGTATGTGATGTTGGCTTGTAAATTATTGCTGTGCAGTGGAGTATAAATTCAGCTTTTGTCGGACCCGTGGCCACACCAATCGGGGACTGAATATAGATCCAATGTCCCATAGATCAATCCACTATCAGCAATGCCAGTTGGCCACCTTGTTTTAAGCACTGTGTCCATGCTGTGACATTCTCGTGGTTATGTTGAGGTGAGCGTTAGAGATAAGGTTTGTAAATTCTGTACAATGGGAGGTCACAATAATGACATGGCGCCCAAATGCATCAAATGCATGCCTGGCCATTGATCAAATATTTCCACCTCCCACTACTTCAGCCTTACTCAAAAGTATGATTATGTGCAGCATGTGTGCATGAAGATTGGCTATTTATTTTCTGGTCAATTTGAATGATATACCTGTTGTATTATGACATTATGCCAAAACAGGGATGTCAGGTTGATCTTGTCTAGGAATGCATCTGAATGCATCTGAACCTGGCGATGTCTCAACATGTGCACCAAATGATCCATCCATTCAGTTTATCCTATTTTTCAGAGTCTTTTCTGTACCCATAAATCTGAGAGTGCCTGTAGTCGCCTACCGTCTTCATGGCTGCTTCCCTTCATCACATCTGTGCCAGTCTTATTTTTGTTTTGTCTTGTATTTCATCAGTGGTGTAGCTTTGATCTCCTGTAGGACATTAATTGATATTGGTGTTGTTATATGCAATCTGTCTTTTTCCTCTGAAAGAGTTAGTAGGAAATAGGAAATAGGAATTGTAGGAATAATGGGACATTGGTATTCTTTTTGGTGATATCTGCGAAGGTGAAGCCTGATTCGCTGCATTCCTTGCATCTGAAATGACTTGCATATCCCTGACGTATGTAGCCAGGTTGTTTCTGATCGGACGGCGTTCAAACAAACGTGTCGTGAACTAGTGTTTTTTTCTCTTCAAACAAATCACAAACCAATCAGAATCCTCGGCTGCATTTCATATTCATATGCCCCGCCTACCTGTGGGGATAGACTCCTGGCCAGGCTGATTTACGAAGTGACATTTCAGATGCATGGAACTCAGCAAATCGGACTGGAAACCAGGCTATGTGTCATCCTTCATCTCCTTTAATCCTCTCTCCATCTCTTTCTCTCACCCTGTCCTCCCAGGTGGAATGCAGGGACCCCCTCGTCCTCCCCCTGGCCCCCCGGGTCCTCCGGGTCCCCCCGGCCCGCCTCCCCCAGGCCAGGGGCTCCCTCCTCCCATGTCCGCCCCGCCCAACCGCGGCGACCGCCCCCCTCCCCCCGTGATGTTCCCGGGTCAGTTTGGCCAGCCTCCCATGGGCCCCCTGCCCCCCGGCCCTCCTCCCCCGGGCTACGGACCCCCGCCGGGCCCCCCTCCCCCCCAACAGGTTCCTCCTCCCCCGGGGCCCTTCCCCCCTCGGCCCCCCGGACCCATCGGCCCGCCTATGGCTTTGGCCCCGCCCCCGCACATGCCCGGGCCCCCGCCGCCCGGAGGTCCGCCCCCTGCCCCGCACGTTAACCCTGCGTTCTTCCCCCCGCCCGGCAACAACGCCATGCCCCCCAGCGACGGCCGAGGGGGTCCGCCCGGGGGTCCCAGCGGGGACCCCTACGGACGACCCCCGCCTTACGAGAGAGGAGAGTATGGACCCGGACCTGGTGGGAGGTAAGAATGGAAGTGGACCATCTTTCTCAGACTAGAAATATTGACTCGACTGGAGATTCTAAACTGTGTGTGTGTGTGTGTGTCTAGGGACATGGAGCCGTCTCGTACTCCCCTCAGTGAAGCTGAGTTCGAGGAGATCATGAACAGGAACAGAGCCATCTCTTCCAGCGCTATATCCAGAGCCGTTTCTGACGCCAGCGCAGGTATATATCCTAATGCAGGAGTTTTCAACCTTTTTCATCTCAGGGACCACCATTTATTCAGGATTTGAGCCACGGATCACCATTTGAGGATATTTTAGCCCCGCAGATCCCCCAACTCTAAAGATCTTTTAGAGGATTTTTTGTCCACAATTCCAGGCTGTATTTGGGAAACAAAACAAGCAAAACATACATTCCAAAATGGCTAATTCAGATGATGAATATTTTAACTCTTGTGAGTTTAAAAATGAAACTTGCGGGTCCATTTGGTTTCATATTTACGTTCTCAAGAGTTACATCTGGTTAACCAACTTAGCTGGGGACCACCTGGAACCCTCTCAAGGACCACTGGTGGTCCCCGGGCCACTGGTTGAAAACCCCTGTCCTAATGGATATCAAATTTAAGATTTGTTCTGATGAAAAAGTTACCTAGCATACCTTTAATTTTCTATGAAAATGCATTACCCAAACTGTGTACACCATGTAAAGCCATGTAACACCGCCCTCCCTCTCCCCTGTGTCTAGCGGACTATGGCAGTGCCATAGAAACTCTGGTGACAGCCATCAGTCTGATAAAGCAGTCTAAAGTGTCGGCCGACGATCGCTGTAAAGTCCTGATCAGCTCGCTGCAGGACTGCTTGCACGGCATCGAATCCAAGAGCTATGGCTCCGCCGCCAGGTATTCACCATCAACACATTGGGTTCAGTGGGTGTTTCTGTCAAGTATCCGTTTGTTTTGGAAATTTTGGAAACTACATCACTTCCCCATTGCTACATTACTTTTCCAATAAGTACATTGCTAACTATAGACTGGGACCATATTAGAAAAATGTGAACCCCGAAGGCAAATCGTGTTAATTTATTACATACAAGTGTTCTAGGGGTATTAAGGCGTGCTGAATCCAAATCTGCTGTATGTAAAGCTCAAAAATGGCTCCTAAGCCTTCAAAATTGACAATTTAAACATGGCGGCCACCACCACAATGAAGCATAATAAAATTATGTATGTTTGACTAAATAAGGTATAAAATGGATTGAAATGTATTTTTTTATGTTTTCATATATGGGTAATACAATGCCATATTCATATTTCAGATCAATCGTGAAGGTACCACTTTAATATAATTTATATTGTGAAAATTGGCTCCTTTGGTAATGAAAACGTTTGTTTTTTTTTCTTCTTTAACCCTATGAAGGCTGTAGACGACTAAAGCGTAATTTATTCATTTTGAGATGCCAGCTGCAAACGTAATAAACGTAATTCTGTTTTTATTGGTGCTTAGGCTAGAGGGGACCCTAAGCTAGCTTGTCACAAAGATCCATGTAGCTGCCATCATGGGTTTGGTCAAAATTTATCATATAGCCCACTACAGTACAAAAAAAGTTACCCAAAATAGAGACAGATCTATCTGTCTTTTTAACACTGCTGTCAAATAACAGCGGTGCTGAAACACGATCGTCTGGCGTCAGTGGACTGTGGCTAGCATGTTCAGCCTTGCACACCTCCCTTGCTTTGTATCAGAATGTCCTGGATGCTAATCATTTCTCAAGCCAACAGAGAAAACAAAAATGATCAAAATATCATAGGGACCCCCCACAACACCTCCACAATAGCACAACAAAACGTCAAAATGGCACAATAAACGCTGGGGGGGGGCTTAGCTGCATGGATCGCACGGGAAAGCCTCACGATTGCCAAAAAGCGACTGCTAAGGGTGACCTTTTTTTTTCCTTTTGGGGACTCATTGTAAGTGTTCTGAGATTGTAGATCAGTTATATTTGATACACCAGAAAGCCAAATATTAGGGCATTTGTACACTGATGCCTGTCAGTCACAATGTGGGACAGAATCTCTAGATGTGAGACGCCTGGAACCTATTTGAAATGTGGGACTGTCCCATGCAAAGGGGGACATCTGGTCACCATAACCACAATATATTGCCCTCAATATAGCCCTCTGACTTTCTGACCTCAGCTACCAAGTCAACAAGTGATGGGAAGACGCTGATAAAATGTAGATGTTTTCACACAAGGTAGTAAAGAGACCAGCACATCACAAGAAATGGAAGAAAAAAAGCAACTTGTTTTTTTTTTCGGAGGTCTGGCTGACCTGTAAAGCACAACAAACGCCCCTATAACGTCAACAACGCCCAGGAATCACAGAAAACCAATCAAAACAAGCAATCGCATATAAAAAGGGGTGTTATTTTCTCACCAATTTGTAGGAGAAGTCGTAAGGAAGTCCGGAGAGTGTCGTCCTTTATCCAGAGAGCGAGAGCAATCCGTGTTTGTCCGAGTTTGAAGCCATAATGCCGGGGAAACGTTCAGCGCGTGGCCCGCTTGGGCGTGGGAGAGGTCGAGGGACCACCAGTGGTGTTGGCGGAGAACAAGAACAGAAGCCCGGCTGTAGTGAGTTGGCTGCCGCCGGTAGATCGCACGGCCCTGCCGGGCGAGGAAGGGGTAGAGTGAGAACTGATGGTGGTGGCGAACAACAACATGAACCCGGCTGTAGTGGCGTGGCTGCAGAGACGTCATCGCACGGCCCTTCTGAACCAGGGACCACCGGTAAGGAGTATGAAGATGACGAGAAGCCAGGGGAGAGTAGTGCTCCAGCCAGTCGGGGTCGTAGAGGGAGAGGAGGTCGGCTCGGCGCCGGCAAAAAAGAGCCGAAGGCTGAGCCTGTCCCTGTTTCTGCTGCTGCTGCTGGCGTCGATGGTGGAGGAGACTGCGATGAGGCGCCCCAAATGCCAGTGAGTTGCCCCCCACCTCGTAAACGCCGTAGTCGGGGAAGTCATGATGGCCTCGGCCCAAGTGCTGCTCCTCTGCCGGGATCCAGTAGCACAAGTGCCGCCCGTCCTGCAGCGCGCGGCCGCTCCACACACCTCCGCGGTGGCGGCGGAGATGATGATGATGATCAAGCCCCGGGCCCTAGTACTGCAGCTCCACCGAGATCAAGCAACACGCGTGTCGGCCGCCCTGCAGCGCGCGGCCGCGCCACACACCTCCGTGGAGGAGCTACGCGTAAAAAGTTGCCTCTGGTCCCTGTCCAGGGCCAGTCGACGCTGGATAACTTTTTCCGTGCTATCCCGAAGCCTGATACGGGGTCCGAGTTGGAATCTGATTCAGAGCAAGATGAACCAGAGCCCGGTTCCGTCCAGTCATCTCAGTCGTCTCCTCGTGTTCCTTCTGTCCCGGTCTCCCGAACATCATCCAATCAAGGGACTCCAGTTTCCCGTGCGTTCCGGCCCCGCTCCCTTCTCCAAAGAAGAGTTATAGAGTCTCCGTTTAGCTCCGTGAGTTCCCTTTCCCAACAAAGTGCCCGGTCCACCGATTCTGATGATGAGAGCTCCGGGCGATCCTGGTCGCCACTCAGGAGGCGACGAGCACCCAGTGACGAGAGCCAATCTTTCAATGGTAAGATTTATATAATTTTCTTGTATAATTTATTTGCTTTGCTAAATGTAAACGACGCTTGATGACATCTAATACATGCCATAGTCGCCATAGAACGGAAGTGTACAGTAGTCTGTGCTAGAAGGCAGGATATGCATGAGTGTGCCTACTAGTAGACACGTGGCGACATTGAGGGAGCCAAAAGTGTGTACAAAAGCTGCGCTCTAACGCCCAGCTCTAACGCAGCACTCGTGTCTTTATTCATGTGTTCCTTTTTATTTTTGCACTCTTTGTAGATCAGTGGTGGACTGATGATGACGATGGTGATGATGATGACAACTACGGGTCCTCAGAGTTGTGTGATGACGAAGAGTCAGTTTACTCAGGGGGTAAGGGTTTTCAGAAGTAAAATGGAAACTTTCTGAGACTGTATTTGAATTGCCATTCAAGCCTGTAGTCTAGACGGAGTTATGCCAACTGTGTTCACTTCAAGGGGCCAGTCCAATGGTGGCTCTTCTACATGACTTCTATTGAATGGGGACAGCGAATTGGGACAACCTAATGTTAGGAATTGCATTGGAGTCGATGGGCTCGGGGAATACATGTCGCGACGTTGAGGGGTCAAAAAACAGTCTGGTCACGTGGGTTATCTATTCCCCGAGCCCATCGACTCCAATGCAATCCCTAACAGTAGGTTGTCCCAATTCGCTGTCCCCATTCAATAGAAGTCATGTAGACTACATGACTTCTATTGAATGGGGACACAAATAATACAATGCATTTATATATTGTGTATGTAATTCTGATCTGTGCATTTTACTGTGTTTTCAGGTAACAGGACAAGTGAAGCCATCCCCAAACCACCAGCCCCACAACCAGCAAAGACTGGCAGTGGTAGGTCTAATGTATTTATGTATATACTTTCAGACGTAAAATTGGTATATTGTATTGTAAAAGTATATAATGTTTGTGTTTACTATAGTAAGTAAATATTGTATTTCTATAAAAATTTCAGGCCAGGGACGAGGAAGGGGTGCATCTAACAGGCCCTCTGTTGGCAGCCGAGGCAAAGGTGCAGAGACCACAGGCAGTGGTAAGCCTTTTTTGCTTTTTGTTTTCCTCTCGATCACGCTTGCATACACACAATATCCATGTAAAATTGTAAATGATTCTTGGAAGTGGAGATATTTATTTATTCATTCATTACATCTCAGCCCTTACATTCCAATACATACCTATACATACATACATGCATGCATACATACCTACATATTGTATATTACTGGTAAGCAATTCTGTATTTCTATCATTTTCAGGTCCCCACAAGAAACGTTTCCGGGCTGATCCAGAGTGGCGTCGTCTGGACGAACGTGGTTGGCAGCCCAAGTCGTTTCCCTTCACGGCACAACCAGGACCTAAGAACCAGGCAGCATCCCTACAGTCCACAAAGCCTTCGGATTTCCTGGAACTTTTCCTCACAGACGATTTGTTGGAAACCATTGCTACACAAACCAACCTGTATGCAGCCCAGTGTATTGCAGCAATGCAGTACACTCCTTCCAGGGTCAAGGCATGGCGGGATGTTGATGTGAGGGAGCTCAAAGACTTTTTTGGTCTGTTGTTCCTCACAGGGCTTATCAGGAAATCGGAGCTGGCCGACTACTGGTCAACAGACGAAGCCATGGAGACCCCATACTTCGCCAAGGTCATGAGTCGCAACCGGTTCCAGATCATCCTCCGTTTCCTCCATTTCACGGACAAAAAAGAGGATGAACATGACCGCATGTTCAAAGTCCGCCCTATTCTGCAACACATGGTGAGCAAGTGGCAGGAGACATTTCAGCCTGGACAGCAGATTGCCATAGATGAAGGGACCCTCCTCTTTCGTGGGCGTCTCTCTTTCCGCATATATAACCCTGCCAAGCCGGTGCGTTATGGAATTAAAAATTTCATTTTGGCAGACAGCAACACAGGATTTTGCCATAATCTCGTCCCGTATGCGGGAGTTTATTCGTCCCTGGTGGACACGGTCGTTGGTCTTCTTGGCAGTCTGGCAGGGAAAGGCTACATCCTGTTTATGGACAACTATTATAACAGTGTAGATCTGTGTGACATCCTCCTGGAGAAGCAGACCCACACGTGCGGCACCGTCCGCCGCAACAGAGGCCCGCCCCCAGAGATCAATAACACCACTGTCTCCAACATGAAGGAAGGTGACCGGATGGCCTTCACCACAGGCACTGTGATGTCCCTGGCCTGGAGGGACAGTAAAGTTGTAAGGATGGTGTCCACCTACCACCAGGACACCGTGGTCAACAAGGTGAAGTGGCAGAAAGGTGGCGCCCAGGTGACCTATGACAAACCCCAGGCATGTGAGGATTACAACCAACACATGAATGGGGTCGACCTGCTAGACCAACGTATCAACTACTATCCCTGGGCCAGGAAGTCCACCAAGTGGACCACAAAGTTCATCTTTTACCTGTTCCAGATCTCCATGTTCAATGGCTTTGTACTGTATAGTCTGCAGAATCCCCAGGGCAGCTGTAAATCCCTAAAGGCTTTCATTCACTCTGTGGTCCTGTCCTGGACTACACCCACACGAGCGAGGAGGATGCCCTACAGAGACCCCAGGATCAGGCTGGCGTCCAACATGACACCCCTGCAGACGGTCCATGTGCTGGCAAAGCTTCCACCTACTGAGAAAAAGAAAAACCCAGCAAAGAAATGTCGAGTGTGCAGCAAGCACAAAACAGGTGGCCCGCGCCGCGAGACCACCTTTCAGTGTGTGGTCTGCTTTGTCCCTCTCCACAGAGGCGCATGCCACATACGGTACCACACAGAGGAAGGGGTAGACTTTGAGTAAAATGTCCTTGCTGAATTTGATGTCTTGGATTGGATGAATAAATACATGTTTGAAATGGTACAGTGGTTGTCATTATTTTTCCAAACCATGGTGTATGCAACTTTCGCCACCGGGTGGCGGTAGAAGTAAAGAACTAAATATGCTAGACATTGTTCTGTTTTCTGTGTAAACTATAGTTGTTTTCATTTGAGCTATTTTGTGCCTTGATAAATCACATGAGTTTATATTGGTCTTGAAAGAACTAAAATAGTCTATCTCAAAGTCACCTTTCATCAGGGTATTTTCTGGGTTGACCAATATGTACTTGAATGCTATAAGCATGATTCAAAGGGTAAACTAGAAAAGCACAGCTTTCAAATAAGGTATAGGTTGATAACAGTAGATATGGCACAACATTTCTTTTGTGGGACATCAAGAGCATAGAGTATTGCAAGCCCCCCCAAAGACGAATGCAAGATGCTATAAACATGATTTCTTTTTCAGAGTAAACTAGACGCATGCAGCTTTCAAATGAGCTATAGGTTGATACTGTAGACATGTCGCAACATTTTTTTTGTGGGACCTGAAAGTGTAGTGAAATGGCACTGAAAAGACAGAATTTAGTTAGAGTCAGAGCATGATGTATTGTAAGCCCCCCAAAAAATGAATGCAACATGCTATAAACATAATTCTTTATTCAGAGTAAACTGGACACATGCAGCTTTCAAATGAGCTATAGGTTGATATTGTAGATATGTCACAGCATTTTTTCTGGGACCTGAAAAAGTAGTGAAAATCGCCTTGGAAATCGCCTTTTTTTAGTCAGTGCATGGTGTATTGTAAGCCCCCCCAAAGACAAATGCAACATGGTATAAACATGATCCCTTTTTCAGAGTAAACTAGACAGATGCAGCTTTCAAATAAGGTATTGTGTGATAATGTAGACAAATCCCACAGTGTCCTATGGGCAGAGAAAGATAAAATCTAAGAAAAAAACTAAAGACAGCTGTATCTCAGAATGACCGCTCAGAAGGGCATTTTCTGGTCTAACCAACAGGTATTAGAATGCTCATAAGTAAATAACGGTACATGCTAGAGTGATAATTTTTTTTTCTGTGTAAACTGGAGACCTGTGCCTTTCAAATGAGACATTTTGTTAAGTTTTGGTGATATCACACATTATTCTATAGATATTCAAATATTTAGGTAATGTATTGATTGAGATGGCCTGATAAGGTAATTGAATAATTAGGGCGTGGCCATCAAAGGGTTAATGGTCAGCAGTTTCTTCATGATTTGCCTAAATTAGTGTTTATTTGCATGCAGTAGACACATAGACAGTCAGTCCCAATCATCTTCAGTGTTCTGGCAGGTGTTGTCAATTAAGTTTCTTGAAACCGCACACTTCAATGTACTTTCCTGCAGCCACAGCGTTGGCTGAAACCAGCCTTGTGCAAATGCATGACGTGTTCTCCCTGCATGCTTTTGGCATTGGTGGCAGAGAAAGCAGCCGTGGTACCAACTGACCATTCAGCATCCATCCCATTTCAGTCATGGGAGGAAGATCAGGGTGTTGTAAGTGAGCTTGATAATGGGAACGCATGATGTGAAACTTTACTGCATCTGAGATTGGTGGCAGAATCTCTTGCGGACTCCCATACAAAACAACTTGACTCTTGCTTCATTGCATGCAGCAACTTCAGGCACACCATAATATTACGAGCTCAGCAGAGAAATTAATATGTAAGATATATATATCTTACATATTCATTTCTCTGCTGAGCTTGTATGTCTTCCATATGAAGACATTTTCTAAGGCCAATGAGATCAACACCTGCCAGGTTGTTTTCATACTGTGGTCAATGAATTGAAACACACTCTCAGTGGCAAGTAGTGTATCAATTTGAGCAGAAAGCAACTTTTGAATTTCATGCAATGGAAGATACTTGAGATCCCTAGATATCCCAGCTTTAATGTAGAGATGCTTGCATTGCATCTTGTCATAGCATGCAGAAGTAAAAAAAAAAAAAAAAAAAAAGCACATCTATGTCACATTCTAACACAACTAATGTTTCCATTTGAGCATCACGGTCAGCAGGTCTCAGGGATGAGACCTGCAGATCTGGATGAGATCAGTGACAGTGGTCACTTCTGCAAACCCCCTGATACATCAATGACCTGAAGTGTTCATACTGTGTTTAATTCAGATGGTTCAAAGGGAAGAGACCAGATCTGCTTTATTTTCTTCAAGTGTAATGAAGATGAGTACACACACAATGTGTCCATGCTCACAAACGCAACTCTGGTGAAGGCAGAATTGTTGTCATGAAACATCATGGTGTGTTTCAAGATGTAGTCACATCTGAGGTCTCTGAGCCTCCACAGTGACCAGCACCTGGTTTTGAAATCACCATGAATAGAAAAAAAGAAAAAACATAAACAGGCACAGACATTTGCCTCTTTACAGTATATGAAGTTGTGAATGTTTCCAAGGGCAAGCCAAACACTATCAAAATAGATTCTACGGGGCATCGGGTAAACCTTTAAAACATGCTTATGCATTATCTCATTGTCTTTGGCCACAACAGCTCATGATAGTGTCGTATTTTCATTGTAGTCTATAGGAGTACTTTTGACTGTGTGTGGGGAGTGAAGTAGAGTCCAGGCATGTCCTGAGAAATCAAACAATGTTTTCGTAAACATACTGACATAACAAGTTCAAAGTTTAAACCCTCCAAAACTTACACTTGACAATTCCAGATGCTTGCTCATCAAAGGCAGTGACTTGTGATGTCACTGGGAAAGCCACCTGGCATTAGACCTCTTGGTGAATATGTCAACATATGTCAACACTCTGCTCATTGTTCTATCAAGGGGGTTTGCTGGAGTGAATGACCATCAGCAATCTGATCCTGATGCCAGGATCTGTGCCAGTCTCATCTCAGTGCTGACCCTGAGGAAGCTGACACATGGCTTGGTTTGAACTGCATTCATGCTCAAATGAAACAGTTGTTAGTTGTGTCAGCACATGATAAAGATGCTTCTTTTACTTCTGGCATGCTATGACAAGATGCAATGTAGGCCTAAGTGTCTCTACATTAAAGCTGGGACAGCAAAGGATAGTAAGTATCTCCAGTGCATGAAATTCTGGTCAAGTTAATACTCTACTTGCCTTTCAAACTGTAATAGTTTAGTGGCCATGGTAAGAAAACAACCTGGCAGGTGTTCCAGCAACATCCCTCAGACCTCATTGGCCTTGGAAAGGGTCTTCTTACGGAAGACATACAAGCTCAGCAGAGAAATTAATATGTAAAATATAGGGTGGAGTCAAGTTGTTTTGTATGGGGAGTCCGCAAGAGACTCTGCCACCAACCTCAGATGCAGTAAAGTTTCACATCATGTGTTCCCATTATCAAGCTCTTGTATGGAATCAAGCTCACTTACCACACCCTGATCTTCCTCCCATGACTGAAATGGGATGGATGCTCCTGAATGGTCAGTTGGTGTCACGGCTGCTTTCCTTGCCACCAATGCCAAAAGCATGCAGGGAGAACACGTCATGCATTTGCACAAGGCTGGTTTCAGCCAACGCTGCGGCTGCAGGAAAGTACACATGAAGTACATTGAAGTGTGCCGTTTCAAGAAACTTAATTGGCAACACCTGCCAGAACACTGAAGATAATTGGGACTGACTGTCCATGTGTCTACTGCATGCAAATAAACACTAATTTAGGCAAATCATGAAGAAATTGTTCACCATTAAAAAATGAAGATTTTTTTTTCATTACCAAAGAGGCCAATTTTCACAATATAAATGATATTAAATGGTACCTTCAAAATTGATCTGAAATATGAATATGTCATGGTATTACCCATATATGAAAACATAAAAAAATACATTTCAATCAATTTTATACCTTATTTAGTCAAACATACATCATTTCATTATGCATCATTATGGTGGTGGCCGCCATGTTTAAATGGTCAATTTTGAAGGCTTAGGGGTCATTTTTGAGCTTTACATACAGCAGATTTGGATTCAGCACGCCTTAATACCCCTAGAACACTTGTATGTAATAAATTAACACGATTTGCCTTCAGCACTTAAAATAAGCACATTTACTGAAATCTAGCCTAGACTACTACTCTTACCAGAGTGTCCAATCAATGCCATTTACTACTTTTATATAGAAATTAAATTGATATTATGCAGAATTTAGTTCAGCCTTTTGGCCCGGCCGTCCATATCTCATTTGGCCGCTTAGGATAAATAACTGCCACCCCTGCATTTAAGGTTTAATGTCACAAAATGTTTGAATTGTACAAGAATCAAAGACTGGCAAAAATGGCTTAATTTAATATTGTCATAAAATTAAAAACGACATTGACGTGGTAGATCTGCTATTTTTGGAAAATGTTTGAGATGAAACCACTTTTTGAAGATTGTCTTAAATAATTGTCATTAGACAATTATGTAATAATTGTGACTCCTGATGATCCAAACCGTAAAAGAATTTTAAAAAATGCAGTCAAAGGTTTGGATTGTAGGGTATGATTTTTAGAGGATCCAGTTCTTTTAGAGCAACCTTCACCAGATCCTTATCGTCTTCGCCCTTTCAGCAGACGGGAGCGTTCCAGGGAGCGAGACCACAGCCGCTCCAGAGAAAAGAGCCGGCGCCACAAGTCTCGTAGTCCTCGTGACCACCGGGAGGACTACTACCGTGAACGCAGTCGTGATCGCGAACGCCACCGCGAGAGAGATCGCGACCGAGACAGGGAGAGGGAAAGGGAGCGGGAGTATCGTCACCGCTAGGAAGCAGAAAGGGGCGGAGGTGTGTATGAAATGTTTTTTATATCTCTTTATTTCTCACGAAACCAGCATTACTAAGTCCTCATAGGATGGAAAACAATCCATACAAGATGTCTTAGTAAGATATAAATAGCCTGGTTAAAGCCAGAGGTCTGGAATAGCTCAATTGTTAATCAAGAATTAATGGTTTGTAATGAAATTTCTAAATTTACTGTGTGCAAATTTGAGAAGCAGTAGTGTAGGATGACATCAGTTTTTATACTACAGTAAAGGCGTTATGGACGGGACTTGAGGTGCTCAAGCTTTGTATTTCCAGGTAAGTTTAAGGTAAGTGTGTAAGCTCTGGATCACCACTGGTACAAAAAAACTTTTCTGTTTGTTATTGAAAAGAATGCCAACAAAACTTCCCACGCTTCATGTATATTACTTTTGTTGCTGTGAATCCAGGGACGTGTCATGGTATGTAATGTATGTATTTATTCAACTGAGTTGTAAAGATAATGCAATGAAAGAAAGGCAAAAGTAGTGTAACATTTTTGTCCACTCGCCATGATACCTAGTACTTCTGAAACCTACCTGGCACCTCGATTTCTCTTGTTCTGAATAGAATTGTACCTCCAGTGAGGACCATCAGACTAAACTGGGTAAATCTTTACTGTACTGGAATGATTAAGACTGCCTAAAGTGTTGTATCAACCAACCATCATTTGAAGGTGCTCTGCTGATCTGATCTGCATTGGTACAACAGCAGAAGTGGTTTGTCTTTTTCAGAATTACTAGACACTGACTAGTGGACAAAATAAATCATCATAATGATGTACTCAATGGTGACTATACAGTATTGCGTGCAGATGAGTTGCTTATATTGTGAATATTGTCAGGTTGTTAACAGGTAAGGAGCCGAAAATCATGCAATATTCAAAATCATGAAATATCATCAAATCATGAACTATTCTAAAATCCAACCCAGAATCCTGAGCAGAGATTTCAGTACTAATGATCCTTGGGATATTTTTGGCCTGCAAAACCAACTCCAATTGTTGTGGGATGCATATGCAATTTTTCTTTTCTATTTTTTCATTTCTGTATATATTGCCAAAACGTTTTGTTTGACAGCTAAAATATCTGTCAAACACAGTCATGTCCTTGTATCACCCATAGCCTCAAAGAAACGATAATAGGAAATCTCAACATTGTATTACTGGTACCACAACTGTGAATTAGCTTTGACAAATGTTTGCTCAACTTGACTTTGGTTGTAGTAGAGAAATCATGTTTGCATACATTTTAGCAAGAGTGAAACAACTTAAAAAAAATCTTATTGATATTTATACCTGTATGTTGGTATAAATGGAGCTGCTGTTATTGGAACAGAAAACATTTCTGTAGGTGAACAAAGTCCTATTCTGGGTAATTTGAGAATAAACACAAGTGTTTAAAAAGAATGTATGCTACTTTTGTGAAGGCATTATCGGTTGTTATTACTACATAGTAAGTGGACAGAACAATAACTAATGATAAACGCATGTAACTGTGAGATTACTACGCTTGGATATATAATGAGCTTGTCACATCCCACGATTGTAAGAAGTATTTTTTCCCATGTTGCCTGGCCATATCTCTTGATTGACATGTCTGGTTGTTCCACTGTGATGACTTGTCAATGACCTTTGAATTTGGGAGTTAAAATTTGAAGAGAAATTTACATCCGATTAACTGCTTGTCTGATATGCGATGGCTAATGTTCTTTGTGCCCCTCACTAGTGTGTATTCTAGAAATTGGAACATAGTATTATTAAAGATAGAACATAGTATTATTAAAATATTGGTTCTCTTTTGCCGGGTATGATTTAAAAAAGTAGTTTAGCCCATTTTAAATAATAAATGACTCGGGTTGCACAAAGTTTCATAATGCTAAATGTAATTAATGTATTACTCATAGGTTAAGGCAGCATTTTGTGTTTTTGTCGGCTTGTTGCAACCAAATGGCATATATGTTTTAGGCTAATTTATTGGATGGAAGTTGACAGGGAGTAGTTTGTTACCTTGAAAGTATAAAATTGAATGATATTGTGACGAGGTTGATGCTGTGTAATGAGGTCTTTGTTATCACAAGGTTGTTTTTCTTGGATATCTTTTAAGAGATCTTTTTAGATCTTTTGGTAAGGTAAATATTGTTATATTCCAGTTGTCATGTTTCGCCATGAAGGAATTTAAGTTTGTTGAATGCTGACAAAAATCCTGGTTTTGACGCTGTCATTTTAACCAGTGGTTTCCCAGTGTTTATAATGTGTAAACACCAATCCTTTGGACAACTGATGTTTTTTCTACATTGTTCTACAGTATGTTCTAAATGGTTATTTAACCACAAGTACAAAATAATCTATTTACAGAACATTTAAAGATGCATATGCACACTTTAGGTTTGTTTGTTCAAATTTGTCAACGTATGCAATACAAAGGCACCATAATGTAGCTTGGTCTTAATTAACTTAAATAGTCTTCATTTATGATTGCCATGTTTTCCATATGTTGTTCTCTAGACAACATTGCTATTAACAGCAACTGTAAAACAATGTGAAAATGACTGTCCTGTCAGTGTAGAATCATACTTTTTTTTCTTTTTCGTAATCAGAGAACTAGCTGATTTGATCCTTTTTTTATGTGTTCGCTGTGCTTTGGCTGCAAAGTTACAGGTTGAAGAATAAGTCCCTGGGTCCACTGGGAAAGTGTACTTAAGCAGTTAGCTTCTGTTTTTGTTGGACATGGAATGGCTGTTTGCTGTTACAGCACTTGCTCAAGCTTAAGCACAGAGCATTTTGAGTTGTAACTTATTTTAGTTTTTAACTTGGACCACGAGCGCCACAATTGAAGCTGTTTTTCTGCAACATTGAGTTTAATTTATTCATCGCCCATGACCATGACCCTTTTCAGCAAGTGTTATCAGGCAAAAAAAGTATTTTCAACTGAACATAAGTGTTGGAAACACTTTCCAGTGTCCAAGGGTCTGACTAAATGAACTGACCTGTGGCTAACATCTGCACTTTATCAAAATATCTGTAGTGCACTGCTAGTATAAGACACACCCAATGGACACAGACTTCAACTTAATCAATTTGTACAAATGGACATTATGGAATATTCACTTTATGGGTGCTGCGATTGTGTGTAAATATTGGGCATAGTGCATACAGTATGAGTCACTTTATGGGTGCTGTGATTGTGTGTAAATATTGGGCATAGTGCATACAGTATGCCACTGAGTGAGTGTGACGGATGGGGTTGTGTCCGATGATTACACTAATAGTAATGACTGCTATTTCTGTTCACAGATGATTTTAACACTGTTTTTATCTGTTCATATAGAGGGTGACGCGCAGATTGTTTGTTGTACCAGAAATGACTTTACAAAGCTTTCTCCCCTGTAGGCTGTAGTGCTGGGAATGACTATCCTGCTCAAACAAACTGGTGTTACGCCAGGGTCAAAATGACATCCTCTCTGAGATCGAAAGTGATGGAGTTTAACTTACACTGTTTTTTAAGTTGATATAGCAAGTTGTAGATTCATTCAAAATGACTACACTAAGTAATACACTAATCTCAACAATTAACACAAATAAGGAATTGGGTATGCTATCTACAAGGCAAGCCCAATATACAGTAGATTTGTTTGGAAGATTAGATTTGTTTACTTACAGTGTCTTAAATTATTTGGATGGACTGTTTGGCCCTGGTTTGACCCTATGTTGTTTTCTGCAACTGGTACGGGTTATCATGAAACTTCCTTGTGACAACAGCATGTACAGAAACTATTGTAAAGTTAAAATTATGTCTGGAAAGTTATGTCATTGGAAAAGACTTGAAATGAATATCTCTATTTTTTCAGACTACTACAAATATAGGTCATTTTCAAATCAAAGATGAACAGATGATGATGTATGTAATGGTCGTTTCTGTGGCTAAACGTTGAATGATCCGTGGTCTTTCCCAGAGGCATGGTTAAACCGTAGCATGATCGTTACATTGTGCTGTACAATGGATGCTGTTCTCATGTAGGTTGATAAAACAGTGCAGGGATGTGGGTAGGTACATCCCTTAAACCAAGGTTAAATTATCTAACTACTTAGACCATACCATACCATGTATTGACGCAATATGTCCACTCTTTGGCCAACTTGTCTCTCGACTCAGGCGAACTTCTGACATGATGTTATGCTGCCATAATGATCATAATGATACCTTTCCACTGACTTGTATTGTGCATGCTGTTTTTTTTTCTTCGTCCTACTTGTTCAAACATGGGCAGGAAAACACACAATGCAATTTAGATCATTATAACACCAATATAGTAAACAAATTTCCATTTCCTTTTTGTGTGACATTTCGTCTGTACTGTAGTTCTAACGTGTAGTCCCTTTGTTTCCTCTAGTATCTATCACTTTTTCTAAAGGACAGGACACTGGGCTTTCTCTAATGAGCAAACTTATAATAAGTCTACTTTGCCAAATAGTTTTAACAGTTATTGAAACAAATATCTCTCGGTTACAACCTAGGCCCTTAGTTTACTTTTAGCTGTAGCCCCATATCTACCTTTGGGTTTAGTTTACTGTAGCATCAGGGCTGATATATAGAACACTTTTAGATCACTTTAGAGGACATTTTCAGATCTAGGGTTGTTTAAAGGTTTGTGATATCCATTTGAGAAATGTCAAAAGGTTAAATGCCAAATTTGATGAAGGGTGTTTCAGTTCCAGAGTTGAAGCCAACAAGCTGTACATGTTAAACGCTTATGTCTCTTTGGCATACTTTCTCACCAACTAACTTAGGCAGTGGCCACGTCCCGTAACTATGATGTTGATTTGATAGAAGGGTTACATTTGGCTTAGGAAAGCAACACAAACAAAACACTGTCCATGAATTCAAGTCTCTGTGGAGTGAGCAATCGATAGAAAAAAAGGGGGTTGACTAAACCGTAGCTTTTTAATTATGGTTATTTTATTTTGGGTCATCCTAGAGGTGTGATTATGGCATAAGTTGGTTGGGAAAGAGAATAATGCTTTGTCTTAAAATATTATCTAATTCTTGTCTGATAATGCATCTGTAATGTATTTACAGTGATCAGTTGGCTAGCCCAGATAAAGGAACAGTCGTTTCGTCACCACACATTTAGCTCCTGTTATCTGTGAAATGCTGTATTCATGTGTCTTAATCCAGGTTTGCATGATCTGTATGCGTGTCTGTTGCCAGGGCAGGGAGCAATGCATAGTCAACTCGCTATGGAAATCAAAGTTGCGTCCTTTATTATAATAAGTAATTTGGTCCATATTTTTCAATTCTCACAGCAGACACTCAATGAATTTGCAGTCATTCACTACCTAGTTGCTAATAATTATGCTTTTATTTTATTTTTTCCACTTTTACAGGTGTCGGGACAAACTTGCTATTCATTAGCTTCTGTTTTCAGAATGATTTGTTTCGCTGTTGTGGCGTTTATACTGTTTGAGTTGAGAATGCATTGCAACCCTGGCCCTGTTGTTGGTTCACTGATCACTACAACAATGTGTTGTTATTGTTGGGAAGCCTCCAAAACAAACTCCACCCTTCATTTGACACCTTTTCAGCTAACAAGGAACTTGGATGGATGGAAGGAAGGAAGGGAAAGGAGGAAGGATTTCATCTCAACGCTACCACCACCAAATCAGCTAACCTAATGCATGCTGGGACAGGACACTAACTACCACCACCACCACCCTCCCATCTCTTCTCCTTCTCCTCCACCACCCATCCTCCTCGCTTGTTTGTCTACCTGGAGACACATCTGCTGTTAGAACTCTTTAAAAAAAGAACCCTTTTCAGCAAGCAACTTTTTTATTTTTATTTCTACTGTGTTTTATTTGATACGAGAAAAGACAAGTGTTCGATGTCTGATTTTTTTGTGTGATGTTGATGAGAAAATGAATTCACTTCACTCGATTGCACCCACTACATGCAAACGTACCCAGAAGCCCAGTATTATCATATGGTAACGTCGCCCATCAGCACCTCCCCTGCTACCCTTCTACTTACTACTGTGCATATGTCAGTTGACCATGAATTGTTTTTATAGAATTTTTTCTCATTTTTTTCCCCGCAATTTTCCTTCATTTATTTTCATAGTAAAGTTGATATTGTATTGTGTATGCCTCAGCTTTACTTGGTTGTGTTGTAATAAAACTGTCCACCCAGGCTGGTAGTACAGATGTTGAATTTTTCTGCATTTCATGGGTCATTGGTATTACGTGTGTATGTTTGACTGCAGTTAAACTTGTTGAGCAGTGTTTCTCAGCTGGTTTTACGAGGGATCTGAATTGGTTTCACACTGGGATCTGAACTTTGCCCAGCACCTTGTCAAAACATTGTATGACCTACTAGTTGAGAAACACTGCTATTGGAACACTGAGCATCATTTTTTATTTTTCTCCATTTGAAATTCATTTCACAAACTTATGTAATGACTACCAGTGTTTTCATTCAGGCTTCAGGGAACATATAGTCCAATTCCCGATTGCTCATTTTGATCATTTTTGGAGTGCATATTCCACTCAAAAAAATTCATTCATCACTGTTTACAATGTATTTTTTGAGTCAAATGTAGTACAAAAAATCACTGTCCAGATTATTTCTAGACAATGTTTTTAATTTGTCATTTTGTTTTTGTTTTGTTAATGTTATTGCGTTATCGTTACTCATTGTTTTTGGACTTGCAACAGTTCAGCATTAGTACAGCTCACATTACGGTCAGACTTTAGGTTTCGTGTTTGAGAATCATGTTTTGCAAATGTTGCGCATTTTCCAAAGTCAAGAAGCAGTTAACTACCATTTCTGTACATTTGTTTTTCAGATTTAGGGGAATTATGTGTTTAATTCTTTTACCTGTCTAGATATTGAACCATTAAAAAAACATGCACTACACAAGCAACATTCCCCGATGTAAAAGCAAAGCTGGTAACATTGAGGTTACATTCCATTCTAAATGTATTTGACATGTCATGACATTATCTGCACTAGGTGAATTGAACATGGTTCAAAAACACTGTCATTGTGGATTAATTAATCCACCAGTGCTACTCATGCAGTTTGAAATATATGGATTGCTAAACTTATCTTGCTCAGGGACAAACCTCTTCCCATTAATGATTTTGTAAGTGTGGTGCCAAACATTTCAGACCAAGTCTTATCCAAGTTAACCTACTGTAGCTATTCAAGTGCTCTTGTTTCCAACATGAAGGTTTTTATGTGCTTAATGTGTTAAGTGTTGCGAACTGTATATTTTGATATATCAATAATTGGCAGGGACATTTTTAACTTTCCCTTGTAAGAGGTTACGTAAAAACACCGAAACTCTGTGATGCAAAAGTGCCCATAAAAACTGTAAAAAATCTGTATTTGTAATTGACTACTGTAAGCTCTGTGAAAGCTGTCCCTCTATTTCCATGCTGTGGTTTGCCACCAGAATTCTGGTAAATATTCATCCATTCGCCTAAACCAGTGTATTTGGCAAGAAAACAGAACGGCCATTTGAAAAGTTATGGGCCTGTGGGCAAGAGAACATTGATTTTTGTTTTGTTTTATTTTGTGTTTTGTTTTTCAGCATTATTGAAGAAAGGTAGTTAATCTGAACGTATTATTTAAGAAGAATGGTTAGTGTGTGTGCTAAAGTGAATCTGTGTAGCTGGTGTGTTGTCCTGAACTCTCCACAGGTAAGTGTTCACAGCTCTGGAGAAAACATCGGCCAAATCCTGAAGAATGACCTGCTGACTGGTGAGTTGACTTGATGGGTTGTCTGACTTCACTGGACCACTTCACTGCTTTTCAACCTACAGTATCTCCATACAACTGGTCCTCACTCATTTTCATGATAAAATACATTTTCCCTACTCTCAGATTTATTATTATTTTTATTTTTTTCACTTTTACTACTTTTACTAGATTTTATTTTTATTATTTTACTAGATTTTTTTTTATTATGTGAGAATGATTGCTTCCATTTTCACATCGCAACTTTTCAAAAATAGCAAGTACCTATTAGCTTGGATTACCCTTCAATTATGTCACTGGTGGACAGGTAACTGAACTGCCCACATCCCTCATTTAAAAAAGATGTATTTTTTTTAATCATTAGTGAGGACTGATTATAGGAAGATGGGTTGAAAATGTTGAAGTGGGCTTGGTACAGTGAGAATATTTTTCCCTGTCGGTGCCATGCACTGTTGCTTATATATTTAAGCATGATTAAAATTAAATTATGATTAATGGTAATATAAATATTGCTGCTATACTAAAAGCCTTATTAGTATTTTTAATCATTGAGTGGGTGTTTAATTGCATGTCTATTTCAATGATTATTTCAGTAGACTAATTCTCAGGATTCTAGAATTGAAAATTATTTTTGAAAATAAAAAAATCCTAAATTCAGTTACCTTGTCTTGTTTCTCATTGTGTTTTTCCTATGAAGAATGTGAAAGTTACAAGCACTTTAAAAAGTAAGCCAACTGTACACATTTATCAAAAGAAGGAAAATGCAAATGGTTTAATACAGTTGAGAGGAAAAGGGAAATCGGATTGCAGCCCAAGTGCTCTTTTTCAGAGCTGTTTTGAAGGAGGCAAAGAATCGGACTCAGGCAGCAGCCTCAATTTTAATGTCACCACATGCCTTGATATTGTAACTGGCTGCTACAATATCTTCAATCCTTGTTAAAAATATAATATTCGTGTTACACCTAGTAAGTTATTTGGAAACCCCCCTAGAAACAAAATGTGCACCTGCACACACTACAGTGAGGAGGAGTGCAACAGGCCAATAGTAGGCCTACATACACCAAGGCTCACCACGATCCTGATTGTAGGAAGGCCCCTCTCCCAAAGCCCCAAACTGAAACTAGGGTTTTTATGAGCCCAGGGGCTCACTTCACTGGGGACAGTGAGGAACTCCTTATATTCACCACACTACATAGTGGGGAGGATTAGCCATAAAAGAAGGAATAAATAACATTTGAATTTTGGGAAAAAAAAACAAAAAAAACAACAACAACACGTGACCATTTCAGAGGGTTTACTTAACACTTAGAGTCAAATATATATATTTGGATGTTCTAAAAATGCACTCAGACGTGTTTTTCTGAAATGCCAAAATCACCCTTACACTAAGCTGGAGTGTGATGTTATGTGCAGCTGTTGGCCCCATTCTCAATAGAAGAGCCGCCATTGGACTGGCTGGCCCCATGAAGTCAACGGAGTTTGCATACTGTAACTTAAATCCCTTTATTTTCGATCGTCTTGTTGTAGTGTACTGTACAATATAAACATTACAGACTTATAGTTGTTGTTACTGTACAATACTTTAACACACACAATAGTTATTATTTGTACCGTCCTTGACTTGAAATTGTATTCCCAACTCTAGCCAATAGCCATGCATCGCATGACGCTCGTACTTCAAGAGCATGATAATGACAGTCATGTTTCAGGGCTATCCCAACTCCAGCTTGTACCTATATCAGGCTGCATGAACAGCTCGGCTTCTGAGCCCCTCAATGTCGTAATTCTTCTTCTTGATGGCTCTGTATGACGTGACCCCGGAAGAGTCCAAGACACAACTCCCATTGGTTTACTGGACCAGGAAGTTCCCGGGATGCGCTCGTGAAGTCACGCCTATTGCGTGAGCTGATCACAGTTTGCTCACATGATTATGTGAAGCATTTCACAATAAATATTTGCTTCTTTTAGTTAAACAACCATGAATTATTGACCCCTTTTGCAATCGTATCAACATAGATCTAACATGGACGAGGACGGCTTACCGATCGTCGGCTCTGGAGTTGATCTTACTAAGGTTAGTAAGTGGTTCCATAATAACAACCATGAGAAAACATACATATAAAATCCTGCATATAGTCTGGACACGGTCATCATCCTGTTGATCTCTGGTCTCGTTATAAACTAATATACACCTGCATAACGTTACATTTAAAACAGATATGTGGGTTGGAATGTGTAATGTCTTTGTCATAATGTCTGTGTAGTGTCTTAGCCTCACAAACAATACAAGATCTGTAACTGGAGATGTACAAATGGAATCAATTGGAATCAATGCGTATCCATATTTGCCTCTCTCTCTGCGCGCGTGCGTGTGTGTGTGTGTGTGTGTGTGTGTGCGTGCGTGCGTGTGTGTGTTCAGTAGCAGAATTATAATGACAGTCATGTTTCAGGGCTATAGCTGCAGAATAAACAAGTGAACTGAGTGAAGTCAACTGTGAAGTCCACAGTTGACAAAAAATGAATTGGAACACTAAAAATGCATTGTAATGAAATTGGAAGAAAGGCAAACAAAACACCTGAAAAGATCTTCAGTTACAAGGGTCTGATTCTGTCTCTATAGCATTTAAATAAGCAGTTATTGCTATCCAAACGTAGACATAGCTTTAACAACATATACACCATTCGCATAGTAGTCCGTCATTGTCACATTATTCACAGGTTATTAAACATCGATTAATTATGGTTGATAATGTCTGTTATTGATGATGATATTTCTCTGTTCCTATCAGGTCCCAGCCATACAACAGAGGAGGATTGTAGCTTATCTCAATCAGTTCATTGTCCACACAGTCAGGTTTCTCAACCGCTTTTCAACAGTCTGTGAAGAGGTAATTCCTCAGTCTCTACCATTTACTTTCCAATGGCTGATTTCACACTCTAGTAGGAACTTCAATCTCTACACCAGTGGTTTTCAACCTTTTTGACTCCAGGGCCCACTATTTATTCACCATTTGATGACTTTTTAGCCCCACAGACCCAAAACTAAAGATTTCTTTTGCTTTTTGCCCACAATTCCAGGCTGGATTTGGGAAACAAAACAGTCTAACATGCATATGTAAATGACCATTAATCTTCTATTGTGTAGACTTGGGCAAATTCAGGTGATATATAGAATATTTTTAACTCTTGAGAGTGTTTTTACACTCTGAAAGAGTTATACCTGGTTAAACAACATTCCATCACTCTCCCAAGGACCACTGGTTGTCCCTGGACCACTGATGGAAAACCATTGATCTAAACCAATGTTCAGAATTCAGAATCAGATTCATTAGAAGGGGCCAGAGACATAGCTGTGTGTCTTCCTGTAACCAGAGCCATAGATAGAGTATAAGTTGAGTGATCTACAAGTGTAAATATATAAAAGACAAACAGATCTTTTCCCCCCAGAATGAAAACATGGCATATTGGCATATACATGCCGTATTTTCAAAAGATTTCTTGTACTATGAGGATGCTGTTGGCTCTGATACGATTTATTTATGAATTAACACAATCCTGTTCTGCCACAACTTGTCTCGACTCTCACAGAAACTTTCAAGTATATCCCTCCGAATACAGCAGATTGAAACGACACTAAGCATTTTGGAAGCAAAGGTGAGCTATTCAACTTACGTTTGGTGATTTTCAACCTCAGTTTTGGAACCCCAATATACAGTAAGAATATTTACCTGCATGATGACATACAGTGTGATCTCTAGGTGTATTTCTATTTATTGTACATGCACTTATGGCAAAGATGAATGATGAATCATTTAGCTGGGAGCCCATACATAGTATATTCATACATAGTATATTCATATGGGGTCTCTTTGTTGTGCTATAATAGTTAACATTCTCTTGATCTCTGCACAGCTGTCCTCTATTCCTGGGTTGGAGGATGTCAAAGTTGAGGGTATCAGTCAGAACCAAACAGGAGAGACCAATGGACCGGCAGTCAACCAAAGCCAAGAAAATGGTTCTGTTCCGGCAGGGGTGTCAGTGCCACCTCCAGGGGTACATATACACATACACATACATAGACTTAGAATAGACCATTTGTTTTGCGTGCAATTCCAACCACTGTTTTGGAAAATAGAGTTTGTGTTAGTCGTGTGTCTCTTGATAGATTAATATTTGATCAGAATATTGTTCTTCCCCTTCTTCACCAGACCTCTCAGAACGTTCCAGAACCTTCTCGGGAGCCAACAGAGCCTGTAGCAGAAAACATCATGACAGTTGCCAAGGACCCACGCTATGCCAGATATCTAAAAATGGTCCAAGTGGTGAGTTTACCAGAGTTCTGTGTTCCGCTCTGTGAAATCCTTGGCGCTCCTTGAACTCTGAGTGCGTGTGTGTAAATGGAACCAAATTGATCCATACATGTCTGTAACTCTTGATAGTACAAGTGGGTTGGGGATTTTACTGTGTGGTTAGAGATCCCCTGATGGCTCAAACTGTTCAATCAACAGTATCAGTCACACACTGTAACTGCTAAATATTGTTGAGGCTATGGCCTGCCTGGCTGCTTTTAGCGCGAGTTTAAACACAATCTTTGTCCTAACACAAAGACAAACAAAAAGTAAACAAAGACAAAGGTGAGGACGAAATTCTGCCAGAATAGATTGTAATGATGAGTGTCACTCACTTCCCACAGATGTAATTTATCTTTAACTTAATCCCAACGTGCCTCCTCTTTCACAGGGGGTCCCAGTCATGGCGATAAAGAACAAAATGATCCTGGACGGTCTGGATCCCAACCTGCTTGAGTGAGTGCTTTGATTGCATTCTTTCATTGCATGTGACTGCATTGAATTGCGGTCACATTTGACTTCAATCTGAGCAGCAACACATGCTGTATGTACGAACCAAGCAGGTCTCTATCATTTTAAATGAACATGAAGGCAGAGGCATTCTTGTATTTACAGGCTCCTCCACACACTATGGTAAAGATACAGTTTAAAAAGATAAAGACACAAAGTCATGGTATTATAAATAGTTGCATTTAATGTAAATTGTTTGCTAGCCAAGTCTATGTATGGACGTTGAGGATATTCATTTTAAACACTGGCCACTGCCAGTCAAGTCTAGGCACTTTAAATGGGAATTCCACCCATTTTCAACTATGTCTTTAATATATACCATAGAGATATTGTGTGGACATGATTAAAACGTCCCCCCATTCTGTGTTTACTAGAAATGGAGGTCTCAAAACAATCATTAACATGGGGATGATTTTTCTTTTAGGACCTATTTTTGTGAGAGTGTACAAATGGAACCATTTGTTGTACGCTCTTCAGGATTTTTTTTTTAAATTCCCCTTTTTGAGATTTCCCCCTTGTTTGTTTTGGGCACTAAATGATGGTGTAACTGTAAAATGTCATGTGGCAGATATAAATAAACAGTGGGCGACTCTCACTTCACAGAAATGTGACTTTATTTGTAGACTCATGCCACACTTGATACTGTCAAGTACATACTACACGCGTAACACATAAGTATATCGCATTTTGATCTTCTTCTACGGGTATTTTTTAATTGGAATGCACATTTGAGGTTCCCACCAGACAGATGATATACACTAGTGGTCCTTGAGAGGGTTCCAGGTGGTCCCCAGGCTAAATGATGGAGAGTTGTTTAACCGGATATAGCTCTTTGAGAGCATAAACATGAAACCAAATGTTTCGTTTCATGTTTACACTCTCAAGAGTTAAAATATTCATCAAGTCTACACAACTAGAGACATTTAGAAGATTAATGGTCATTTTCATCTGTATGTTTGCCTGTTTAGTTTCTGAAATCCAGCCTGGTATTGTGGACAAAAGAAAGCTTTAATTTTGGGGTCTGTGGACTAAAATGACATCAAATGGTGGTCTGTGGCTCAAATGCTGAATAAATAGTGGGCCCTGGTGTCAAAAAGGTTGAAAAGCACTGATATACAGTTTGTAACCTGTTACCTTACCGTGTCCACAGCACACCAGATGCACCCGTACCAGACGCAGGTCCGAGGCACTCGGAGGGACAGGAGGATGAAGATGATGGAAGCTCCGGCTCCGAGTCGTCTTTCAGCGACTGACACACTTCCCCCGTCATTACCAGCACCGTGATTGTGTCTGTTAGTCACCGACACTAACCCATTTAGACCCCATACGCTGTTATACAGGTACCTGTCTGTGTCATTTTAGTTGTCGCATATTTTGTGTTGAAGGAGCTTTCAGTGGAAAACCCTCGGGTCTCTCTGGTAACAA
Organism: Benthosema pterotum; assembly: GCA_039105355.1. Lineage (NCBI taxonomy): Eukaryota > Metazoa > Chordata > Actinopteri > Myctophiformes > Myctophidae > Benthosema > Benthosema pterotum. Next base: position 21,398,750 of record CM076987.1, read on the forward strand.
GATTTGCACATACACACACTCTACGATGGGTGTGGAGGTTCAACAGCAACCCCACTCGATCATGATTGGAGGAAGGCCCCTCTCGTCCTGATTGGATGAAGGCTTTTCCTCCCAAAGCCCAAACTGAAACTAGGTTTTTTGACCCCAGGGGCTCACTGGGGACAAGGAGGAACTACTTATATGATCAGCACACTCTATAGTAGGGACGATTATCCAAAAAAGAAAACAAAACAAAACAAAGAAAAGTGAAATCACTGAATATAACTTTTTAATGCCCTACTTAACCATACTCGAGCATCAGAAAGTAGCCACAACAACCCACAAACTCAAAACGTGGCGCTAAGCGACACATTGAGCATGTTGGTCTGCCAAATGGACATTGTCAATCTGTTAAATGAATTTGAACGATGAAAAGTAACCGTCTTGGACGTTTCAACCCGATGCACATAGTGTGTTAACATTTCAAAAAACGTTAGGCAGGATTTAGAATGGGCCTCAGGTTTAAACGTGTTCAGGAAGGCAGACGTGCCTTATTGTAGCCAGCCTTAAGGTAACTTTCATGGGCATCGATCAACGCAGACGTTAAGGTAAAGGTCTTGAAGGATCTTTACCTTTGAGTGTGCGTGTCGAGAGAATTATATCTTGTTTCTTCACATGTCGCACAGTGACAAAATACAAGCTCGTCGTTTGGCTATGTTCAATGCGTGATTGAGGCATTGCATAGGATGTCAAACAGCTGTCTGCCTGTGTCTATGTAGATATGATCATTTCAAACTTTTGCCTCCAATATAATCAATAGAACATGTCTTAAATTTTGGAAATAGCTGCTCGACAAGCTCATGTGTCATATTGCTCTGGCGTGAGCTTGTATAGTTGCTGTTTTTGGAATATGAATTATAATTCAGGGCTTAAGTGTGATTGTCATTTATAAAAGTCCCATTAGAACTTTCCCATGTTAATTTGATAATTAATCTAAAAAAAATATATATGCATGTATATTATAACAAAGAAACGCATCTGGATTTCAGTAAGTTGTTTCAAATACAGTATATGTTTGGTTATTGCCAGCTCTAGTCAGACGGTCATGGCAAAGTCTCTGGTAATAGCAGTTGCCTTAGTATGAGAGTAATTTCAATGAGAATGAAATGCGCCCTTGTTGGTCACTTACTGTTTTTAATTGTAAAATAATTGTTTGTCATGAATTTCCATCAGTAATTCATAGAGTAGAATGCAGCACTTGTATAAAGTAGTTTTATATGAATACTGTGTGTCTGTGCTTGCATTGTGTATGTCTGTGCATAAGTATGTACTATATCCTATTTTTAAAGTTGAACGTGTTTGAAAGAGATTTTCTAAAGTTACAGGTGTTTCTTTGGCAGTCCTGCATTTGTTGTGGATTACAGAAGCACTTGTAGTTACGCACTACCTCTTGTTCACCAGTAGGTGTCCCACTTGACCACACAATTTTACATGAGACCACCTCCATTGGTGATTCTGAAACAGATTTTGACAAATTGGTTCAAATGGTAAATGGTGTATTTATATGTATATAGCACCTTTATCCAAGGTGCTTGTTTTGCATAGTGAAATACATTCACCCTCATATTCGCACACCAATTGCGGCAGAAAAAAAGGCACAATCAGCACATCGAGAGCAATTTACTACAGTGTCTTGTTCAAGGACACTTCGACATGTGGTCAGGAAGAGCTGGGATTTGAACCGCCAACCCATGGATCACTGGTCAACCTGTGGAACCAGTTTAGTTTCCACATTCATGGATCCACATCCATGGATGATCAAGTATTTAGGTTGTTGTTTCATATCAATACCCTGTTATAGATGGGGTTCCTAGACTTCCTACACATTTAGAACTTCAAAATTCCATGCTTTTCCCATAGCCATTGTTACATCCCCAGCCTAGGGGAACCGAGGCGCAACATGAAATTATGGAACCCCTCTCTCTTAACCCCCAAAGAACTGCCAGCAACCCAGAAGTCAGCCTTACAATGGGTTTTTATTATTATTTTCTTCAAGGTGGGCATGAAAGGAAAAGTCAAAAACAGCTAAACAATGTAACCCTGACTTAACTTCAAAAATAATAGAAACCAAAATTACAATTATTAACTTAACTCCTAATCCACAAAACAGGAGAAAAAAGTGGCCCAAAACAACTAACACCCACCCCTACCAAACCCAGGCTGTAAAGAGTTCAAGTTTCTCACATATTGGGCTAAACAAACATGGGCTGGCTTTTATGGCAACATTCTGTGGAAGAGGAGAGAGGAGAACGCAGGAGCTGGTCACCAACAGCCCTTTATACTCTCCCTGGTAGGCTGCAACCAATCTTCTCGTTGATGGGCGTCACCTAATTTTCAATCATCCACTCACTCATTCACACTCACAGCCCACACCTTCCCCCACCTCACAATACACAGGAGAAACCTACACAGTGCAAACCCATACACATAATACAAGACCCCAGGGTCGTAACACCCTCCCCCTTAAGATTGAACATCTCTTCCCCAAAAGAAATGTTCAATCCAGTACAATGTAAAAGTTAAACAAAAACAGTTTGCAAAAAATACATCTGACAAAGTTGCACATCACAGAGCACCAACCAACTTCTTTTTTCTGATTCGACTTCTAGAACATACAGTAGGTTTACCTGACATCCCCCCTTTGATCCTTCATTATCTGCTGGGTACTTTAGCACTATACTGGTTGTCCCACAACTTGCTGCCGACATCAGAAGGACTTTTAAATTTAACATGCACGCCCAAACCACCCACTGATATCCCAGGAATTTCAACATGGGCATTTTTATCAGACTGGGAAGCAGCTGACTCAAAATCACAGTGAAACTTCTCTCTGAAAGAACCCAGCCACACTTTCAGAAAATACAAGGGACCATGCACTATGTTTTGGAAGATTACATCAACTAGCTCCAGCAACCCAACCAGACCTAGAACCCCCCACCCAATTAAACACCCAAACCAAAACATAAAGATTCCAACACTAGTCTTATGGGCAGCAGAACGGGACATTTTAACCCCGCCCAGTTTAGGAGTCCTGTCATCTGGAGCAAAAGAGTTACCCACCTCATGCACCATTTCATGAGGAGGGAATACCTTTACACCAGCCAAATCATTTCCGAGAATGACGTCAACCCCGGATACCGGCAATTTAGGCCGCAACCCAACTTTTACAGGGCCAGACACAACTGAGGAAGACAACTTTATAGTGTGGAGAGGCACCTGTACCGCACTCAATTTAATACCCCACACCTTCAAATCTGACCCACAATAGGTTTTACTTGACAATGGCAGGACGCCAGCTCGAATCAGGGAATGTTTTGCACCCGTGTCTCGCAGTACTTTAATGGGGACGGGCTCAGCCCCCTCCTCTGGCAAAGAAACAAACCCCTCTGAAACAAATGGTATGAAATCTGCATCAATTGTATTCACCATCCCACCCTGCCCCTCATGTTTAGCAGCTCTAGGCACAGTTTGAATCAACCCAATGGCAGAGGTATTCTCTACATCATTCACTGGCTCGGCCCTCTCTATCAGCGGGCATTCAGCAATCAAGTGTGCTGGGTCACGACAGTAAAAACACACACGAGGACCCCGTGCAACTGGCAACTGACGTCGGGGACTGCGGGGTGAATTTTGCCTCTCCCCTACATTTAGACCACTCTGGGACGCAGAGGGTAGAAATGTACCTCTGTGTGTCAAGGCATATTCATCAGCAGTAACTGCCGCTTGAGACAATGTAGAAATTTTATGCTCATTTAAGTACATCACAATATTCTCAGGCAGACATCTTTTAAACTCCTCAAGTAATATCAGTTCACGTAACTGAGCAAAGTTATTAGTCTCTGTGGCATGGCACCATTTATCAAACAACGTGCGTTTTGTATGTGCAAATTCCACATATGTTTGGTTACCAGTTTTCCTACTCTCCCTAAAATGCTGCCTATAATGCTCAGGGACACACTGATAGGCCTGAAGCACAGTTGTCTTAACTATTTCATAGTCTAACCCTTGTTCCAAAGAAAGACTGCTACACACCTCCTGCGCTTTCCCTACAAATTTGCACTGGACCAAAATAGCCCAAACATCCCTTGGCCAGCGCAAAGCAACAGCAATCCTTTCGAATGCACTGAAATAAGCATCAACCTCTGCTTCTCTACATGGTGGAACCACCGCAACATGTCCACTGACATCCAAGCTATGTTGGAGAGAGGAGGTCGCTCCCTGGGCAGGGGTGGACTCAAGCTCTAAAGCACGCACTTTTAGGTTCAAAGTATCTTTCTCCAACTCCTTGCTTTTCACCTCCATCTCCTTTATACGGAGCCATAGCTGGAGCTCCGCAGCTGACATACCTATAGGTAGCATGGGGTCTTTAACTGGCTCTGTATTCTCCCCATTAGCACCCCCACCAGATACGGGCAGCACCCCCTTCTCCCCCAGCTTGGTAATGAGAAGCTGCTTTATTTCTGCTTTATTTGCACCTGTAGGCAGACTCAATTCATAATGCTTTGCTACCTCAATCAGGTCACACTTTCGAAGATTTTCCAAATTCTGCCATGAGGGATTAGCCACAAATTCACTTACCCTAACCTCCATCATGGAAAATAGCAAAACTGGCAACCAAGCAATGAGAAAAAAGCACAATTACCTGCACCACCAATACGAACCACAAGAAGGCGTTTGACGAGCCCCCAACTCATGTTACATCCCCAGCCTAGGGGAACCGAGGCGCAACATGAAATTATGGAACCCCTCTCTCTTAACCCCCAAAGAACTGCCAGCAACCCAGAAGTCAGCCTTACAATGGGTTTTTATTATTATTTTCTTCAAGGTGGGCATGAAAGGAAAAGTCAAAAACAGCTAAACAATGTAACCCTGACTTAACTTCAAAAATAATAGAAACCAAAATTACAATTATTAACTTAACTCCTAATCCACAAAACAGGAGAAAAAAGTGGCCCAAAACAACTAACACCCACCCCTACCAAACCCAGGCTGTAAAGAGTTCAAGTTTCTCACATATTGGGCTAAACAAACATGGGCTGGCTTTTATGGCAACATTCTGTGGAAGAGGAGAGAGGAGAACGCAGGAGCTGGTCACCAACAGCCCTTTATACTCTCCCTGGTAGGCTGCAACCAATCTTCTCGTTGATGGGCGTCACCTAATTTTCAATCATCCACTCACTCATTCACACTCACAGCCCACACCTTCCCCACCTCACAATACACAGGAGAAACCTACACAGTGCAAACCCATACACATAATACAAGACCCCAGGGTCGTAACACCATGCATCGCAGGGCTACTTTTCCCCATACTCTGTCTGCAGGTCGGTCGGTATTCAATGGGGCATACTGCGGCCAAAAAGCCAGCCTCATTAGAGAAATAAATCACACCTTTGTGAAGTGACGGGTGTTATTACCGTACATCATAAAATCTCTTCCTACCAACCAATCCACTGTACGAATCCCGCTGCCATCACCACTACCGTAGACTTGTGTTTTTAGGCCGATAAAGTATAGTTTTAGATCATGACAGGAAGGGCACAGTCACATGCGAATTTGAGCAACGACATTCCACCAAGTGTGTTAAAGCATGCAAGTTGCTGTGTTTGCTTGAGCCACCTCAGCCCTGTTTAAATTGTACCCTGATATGAACTGTAAATCCTAAAATGTTCAAATTCTGTCAAGGAAAACAGGCATATTTCAGACATAGTTCGAATAGTGATTAAATTAACTTTGAAGCTGTGATTATTAAAAAAAAAAAAAAAAAAATCATTGAACAGCCCTAAAAATTATATTCCATACTTGTGTAGGGACCCTGTATAGAAATAATAGGCAAAATGCCATCTATAACTAAAACTAGAAATTAATCAGTGTAAATATTTTAGTTATATTAGAAACGGTCTGTTTTTTTAATGGAAATAAGATTCAGTACATGTTGGTTACAAATGTAAAAAAAAGGTAACTTTATTTTCCAGCTCGGAAGTATCAAACAGTGGTTATAAAATAAAGTGACTAAATACAGTACATGCAGGACATTTTGGAAACGAGTGTCTCATCCATTGTTTTAAACCTGTACCGCTAATAACATTCAATTTTATAAAAGCTTTCAGTATACTAAATATAGATGATTCCATATGTCAGATTGGCAAATGGAGAATTGGTCCCTTTTTGAAACATTTGGGACAGAACTGGGCCCAAATGTTCCCCGTTCATTTATGTTTTAGTCCATTTCTATTCACCCGTGAGTAATGCCACACATTGTTCATTCTGTGTACCACATTTGCATTTACAGCATATGCATTTTGACTTGGTTCCCAAAAACACAAGATGCTGTATCAACGATACATAATACTCATCATACTATATTGTGTAAGCACAGTGGACCAAGGGTCTGTTTGGTTACATGGACTTATGCAGTCCATGGACTTGGTCCTGGAAAGAGTTTGATAATTGCGGCCAGTGTTCAATAGGGGTGGGCAAAAAAAATCGGTATGCCAATATATCTGTATCGAATCCCCAGGTTCAAAATCGTTTTTTTTTTTTTATGTAGGTCTGTTCATGTCAGAAAGACTGACTGATGTTTTCAGGCTGTATTGATGTAGATGATTGCACTTTTTATTATTTATATTGTTTAAATTTGCTTTAAAATGTTGTAGTTGATTCAACTTGTCATCGTCCATATTTTTCAGAATTCTGCCCATTTTCAACATTTTACTGTAACCTACTGTATTTTACTTGGTGATGACATCACCAAGTTGTGCTTGTTAAGGATTTTTCTTTTAGGACCTTTTTTCTGAGGGAGTACAAATGGAACCAAATGGACCCGCAAGGGTCCATGTGTGCACCATATGTACACTCTCAGAAAGAATCTTGAAAATGGGTGGAATCCCCCTTGTTCTAGTATAATAAAAGCATCATTTGTGGGGAAAAATGTGATATATCCATACATCAAATTGAATCGCAGCATAACAAAAATCACAATATAAATCAAATCAGAACCCTGAATATCAATAATGTATCGTATCGTATAGTGAGGTAAGTGAATTGTCCCACCCCTAGTGTTCAACCTCCAGCATCATGTGAATCATTTAAAAATGTGTCTGGACCGTTGGGTTGACTTCCCATATTGGTCACATCAGGTCACAAGACAACCACCACAAGGAAAGTGCAAGCGGACATTTCACTGGAAACATACATAATGTCATTTAAGGTCAACTGAAGATCAGAAGCCTGCTATCTTCCCCTTCCATGGAAGGACTTACAAATCAGTAAAAAAAAAATGTATATATTAAAAAATAAGCACGTACAGTACTTGGTACAATACAATTACAGTGTAAAGCAGCTTGTCGGGTATAGGTGGGCATCAATGCAAAATCTACAGTATAACATTGTAATGTGGATACAAAATGATTCAGCTATACATGATTAAATGCAAATGCTTTAACCGGTCAATACTGATGTGAAATGGTGATGTTTGCAGTAAGGGTCTACTACGGTCAAGAGAAGTCTGACAAGTTTGTTTTCACCTTCAGGGTAAACAGCTGTAAGGCAAGAAAAGGGACAGAAATCATGAAAATCCATCAGATGAAAGCAACCAATCATCAATTGTTCCAGGTGGTCATCTATATACCATACATTCACATGTAGCTGCTGCAATACTCACTTTGAATTCATGGATGTAGGTGAGGAAAAAACAGACAAAGCTGAAAGCAACGATCCATTCACTGACCGTGCTGACTAGATGAGGTACATAGTCCTGCAATGACACATGGATGCTATAGTTTAATGTCAAGATAGAAGACATTGCCCTGCAAAGACATAAATGCTACTGCATGTTTTATAGGATTTGTATTAATCCTTTTAGCCTTAATGTCCAAATGTACCACATCCATGTGGGATGTGAGGTTTACAATTCTAACTAATACATGATAAAATCAGAATGATGGAAACATTCCTAAATTGAATGAGAGAATAGATAGATTTTTTATTGACAAGACTGAAATAATCATACAGTACAATACCTCATCAGTCGGCTTTACTTTCACCGTTTCATCCGTTACTGGCTTGATGAAGAAAGCAGCGATGATAGCTGAATTGCCAGTTAAATAAATAAAGATAAAAGCTGAAAATAACTTCCAGGTAAATAATAATATTCATGATTATTTTTTTTAATCATTCAACAGCCCTAGTTTCTATCTCAAAAATCTCAAGACTGAAAATGTTTTTTTTGCAACCTACACTGATCTCATTAAATGGCCCATATGAAATCAGTCCCCAGGACTAAAATCAGTCCCCGAAACCGAGAACTTTAATCCCTGTGAACTCATCTAGCCATTGAAACACAATACCGCCCAACATGTGCCCACATGTCCTGGATTGAAGGATACTGGGGAAAAGCGCTATAAAAGCGATGGAGGCGACAGCAGCGCGTGCGTGACACACTGTCAGGGAGGTTCCATAGGGATAGGCACGGTATGAAATGACAACCTGGAGAATGGAGTACAACACTCCAGAGAGGAAGAACAGAATGGCACCGGCATCGTGAACTGTGAAATTACAGTTCCCGAACCTAACAGTTTCCTGAAATGATACAAAAGAAGAAAACATTTTAGTTTTTATTTGTTTCGATCCGTTTTCTTTTGTTTCTTTAACAGGCAAATATATATAGGCCTATTTTTTATTGTTCTATTGTCAAGACCCCAATGTAGTTCATGTCTTCATCAAGAGCTCACTCTGAAAAGTTCAACACACTCTGAAAATGCTGAAGAAGCCAATGGGCACAAATATGTAAAATATTACTTAACCATAAAGACTTTCAACTCTCAAGTTTTCCGAGAATAGCAGATTTACAGGCCTGTTGCATTTCACAAAAACTGTTATAACTCGCATTGATAGCAGTCTTTGAAATACGGAGATCACAAGGTTTTGGTTTTTACAGTATGGCCCTCTAGTGAGTGCGAGGGCCTGGGTTTTGCCCTGAGCCATTAGAACATGATGGTTGTAAGACCTAAACATTGTGAAGAAGCAAATCAAATAACTAGCTCTATTCCTCAGTGTATTTCTTCAGATCTTCTACAGAACCTCCAATTTGTAATCAGTGTTGAAATCAGTTTTGTACTCTGTGAAACATTATGGAATTTATAATGTGTGAGAACAAACCTGAAACGTAGCAACGAAACACATCCCCACACAGGAGAATATCCCAACCCACAAAGCAGCCTTATTGAGTGTAGGACGCACTACTGCCGTTTGCTCAATCAGTCTTTCCACAAACTTATATCGGCAATACATTGTCATCAGTGCTGCAGGGAAGATATAATGACACATTGTAGTGTAGAACTTTACTGATCAACCTGGGGAAATAACAGTAAGCTTAAAACATGGGATAGGTAGCTATATCAAGGTCCTTCATTTTCAATTTATCAGAACAATTATATACGTACAAATATACACTGCTATGCAAAAAATAATACACTATATCGTATATGCAGTTATGAAATAACTGCATATACGATATACTGGGAGCATTATGAAATAAGGGAGGGGGGTTTAACTGTTATAAAAGGGCCAGTTTTGAATTGAAGCTATGCCAGTAATTGCTCTGTGGAAGCGTTTTTTTAAGGATTATCGGGATTCACATTTCTTAAAGGCTGTTGGTAAGGCGTTCCACATGAACGTGGTTTGTTGTTGTGATCATGGAGCTTCATTGACATTGAGGAATAATTTCGACGGGTACATCTTAGATATGCAGTGAATCTTGTAGAACAAGTTACTGTAATCTGCTTCAAGACTGGGAAACTGAAACAGTGAGCTCATCCCACACATTACTGTAGCTTCGAATGCAGAAGCATTCTTACTGGGAAAAGACCACAAATAAACGGGTCACACAGGCGGGGTGCTGATTTGGTTCTGCTTTCGTTTTTCATTTACAAAAGGGAAGCATAAAATATGTGGAAGTTCGGTTATTCCAACTTTGAGAAAGCAATTGTGTAAGATCAACACATACTGTATAATGTTTAGTGTGTGTGAAGGTACCTGCCATTGCAGTGACGACTGTCATCAAACCAAAAATGCATCTCTCCGGGGGATAGACACCTGTATCACTAGGAAAAATAACAAGTCACAAGTGTTCATTTTCACATCTGCTTACTTGACTTCAGCACATGTTTGTTTGTTTGTTATTCTGGGATGTGTTTTGACACTATTATTCTGAGGATTTCAGTAGCACTTTGCTGCTTTTCAACCTATCTTTATAGAAATGGTCCGATTCCTCACTAATTTTCATGATAAAACGACACCATTTTCCCACTCCGCCTGTTTTTCATAGGAGGAGGCAAAAATGGAATTTTAGTGGTGCAACTATTGTAGTTAGCTAGTAGAGTAGTGTTTCAAATCATTTTAAATATAATTTTAAATATAAGCACTTTGAAATATCTGAAAGTAGGGCAGTCCCCCCCCCCCCCCCCCCCCCCCATTCCCCCCATTCCTAGATCCGGCCCTGGATCTCAGGGATCTCAGCAGTTCAGAATTGACCCATGCACCAGTCAGTGACATCACCCCTGACACATGAGGGTCATGCAAGGGATGTCTAGGGGGAATCCATGCTAATAGAAACTGCAGGCTATTCTATTCCTGAAAAGTTGCAATGCAAAAAAGGAAGCAATCTTGTTCTTCTTCTCCTTGATTGATGATCGATTAATCGGTTGTTGGTTTTCTGTGAATGTAATGCTGTCTGTGTGTGTGCATGTGGTAATTTATATCCCTAATATACATATCCCTAGAACACTAAACAAGGTTCAAGGTTTTTTATTCGTCACTCTAGGGCAGGCCTAGGCCAGGGTGTTTCCCCAAGGGGCCAAATGAGATACATAAAATATTGTGGAGGGCCAAGACTAAAGGCTGAACTAAAGTCTGCATAATATTAAATTAATTTCAAGACAAAAGTAAGAGTAAGACCAACCATTTTGACACCAGGGCTGTCTATATTCAGTATTTGAGCCACAGAGGACCACCATTCGATGACATTTATTTTGTTTTTGTCCACAATACCAGGCTGGATTTCATGTAAAAAAAAAAGACTATGCTTACATTCTATTCTTACATTCTCTGATTGTGTACACTTTAGGTAATTCAGATGATAGATATTTTAACTCTTGAGAGTGTAAACATGAAACCAAATGGACCCGCAAGGGTCCATTTGGTTTCATTTTTACGTTCTCAAAGAGTTACATCTGGTTAACCAACTTTCCATATTTAACTGGAACTCTCTCAAGGACCACTAGTGGTCCCCGGGCCGGTCAGAGTCAGCCAAAGGGCCGCATTTGGCCCCCGGGCCGCATAATGCCCAGGTATGCTCTAGGGTGTGTCACAACATAGGTCTACACATGTTGAAATAACGTTTGGACCTGGATTAGTTCTCAACTTAATTCCTCTTTTTTTTTTTAGGAATATTTAAAAAAATAATATGCACATGTTTCTCTGATTTTGCCGCCCCCATCTTTTTTTTTTCATGATGAATATGAAGTCATGAGCATGTACCCCAAATTGCCATGATATCATGAACATTAGGTCCAGTTATATGAACATAAGTTTCTGATGGTTGATTCCTTCATTACTTTTATTATTGAGGCAGCAGCCTATTCAGGACTGTACTGAAGAAGTCCATCTAAACTTCAACCCATCTTGGGAACTAGTAGTAATGCACTCACTCCTAATACGTGAGAAGAATGTGAAGCAGAGGTAAAGTCATTTAAGGACAAAGCTGGCTGTCAGCTCACAGCTGGATGTCAGCCAGGAGAGTAAAACGAAACCTAACTTTAGCCTGTTGATTCTGCACTGATTTATTTTATAAGAAACACTCAAAAATAAATTAGTAAGAGGTATATATGCTATATTCCACATCCAGCTGGCATTTTGTGTTAATGCAGTGTCACTCTAATACAATGCACACAGTCACACGCCCACATAACTATACAATGATAAGTAAACAATGAACTTATAGCCTGCATTAAATGACTTATAGCCTACCTTATGTATGGAAACAGTGCATCGACGTGACGTTCACACACTGCGATGATGTATGGAATGATGAACGTGCCTGATGACCAGACCACCAGGAAGGCAGGTAGAAAACACGTCCCTTGTCTGAACCACCACATTTCACGTTAACACGGAACTCCGTTTAAAAGGTGTGTAAAGTAAACTGGCGGAACCGAGTTGATTTTAGAAGCTGCTTTAAATTAAGTCCGGGATCAAAGAAGTGATGCTCCATAGATGGATCCCCATAAGTTAACAGACAGTTTCAGTGAGTGTGTGTGAAAGTTACTTTGTATCGGTAGATCACGTGGCTTTTGATGCTGCCTCTCTTCCTCTTGTAAAAAAAACGAATTGCTCTCCATATAAAGACAATCTATGCAAATGTAATGACGCAATGAAGTCATGTTGACTATCAGGATCTGAAGTCACGATCTGGGGGTGTGTGTGGTGTGGTCGTGACCGAAGAGGACAGTAGAGTAAGTTCAAAACTATAGCCGAAGAATCTTTCAACTCTCGTAGCGAAGAGTTTACTTTTCTATGAGAGTTAAAAGCTTCGGCTAGTTCAAAACCCATGAATGGGAACTTATCTGTTTGGATTGTAGACAGCTAATCATTATGTTCAAAACCCTATAAAGAATGGGAACGTATGAGTAGATGACCATATGGAACGTAACACAAACAGTGATCCGACATGAACTGACAAGTGGAACGATTAGCCTACTAATATAAACACGAGCCACGAGGGCTGATTACGCACAGCTGGTAGGCCTACAGACAAGAACAAAACTAAACAACTAATATACACCAGACAGGCAGTCTTTGACTGTGATGTAATGTTACAGTTCTTGCTTTGATACAGTATCATTATGTCCACTGTACAAACATGCTTCAAACTCAAAGGTCTGCATATAAATAGGCTACTTAGTTACTTTGTAACTAACTATTACAATGGCGTGTGTGTGTGTGTGTGTGTGTGTGGGTGCGTGTGTGTGTGTGTGTGTGTGTGTGTGGGGGTGGAGGGAGGGCAGTCCATGGCAGGCCATGTAGCAATGGTTTGGACCACCAGACTGGTGGTCCAAACCATTGCTACATGGCCTGCTACATGACCACCTGGAACCCTCTCAAGGACTACTGGTCCAGTAGTCCTTGAGAGGGTTCAAGGTGGTCCCCAGATAAATTACGGAAAGTTGGTTAACCAGATGTAACTCTTTGAGAGAGCGTAAGGTTTATGAAACCAAAACCAATCTATTCATCATGTGAATTAGCCCAAGTCTACACAATTAGAGAACGTAGAAGATTAATGGTCTTTTTTTGATATGTTTTGTTTGTTAATTATTTCGGAAATCCAGCCTGGAATTGTGGACAAAAGCAAAAGAAATCTTTTAGTTTTGGGGTCTATGGGGCTAATATGTCATTGTCATTAAATCGTGTTCCGTGGTTGAAATGCTGAATAAATAATGGGCACTGTTATGAAAAAGATTGAAACCCACTGCCATATAGATTAAAAAATACTAATATATAACAGATGGAAAGTTGGCTAAACAGATGTAACTCTTGAGAATGTAAAAATGAGACCAAATGGACCCACAATTCATTTTCACATTCTCAAGAGTTAAAATATTCATCAGGTGAATTAGCACCACTTAAACAAGAAGTCTATACTGTTTTGTTTGCAAAGTCCAGCCTGGAATTGTGAACAGAACCAAAATAATTATTTATTTTTAGGTCTTTGGGGTGAAAATGTAATCAAATGGTGGTCCGTGGCTCAAATGCTGAATAAATGGTGGTCCCTGGCCTGGTGTCAGAAAGGTTGAAAACCACTGTAATAAATAAATAAGTAAATAAAAATAGCACACCGTTACTGTAACAATGAATTCTCCTGGCCTGCAGGGGTCGCTGAAGAACTGACATACAGACCAGAGGAGGAGGAGGAGGAGGAGGAGGAGCGGAAGAGAGGAAGAAGGAAGTGTATGTGTGTGTGTTGTTTGTGTCATGTGTGTGTGCGTGATCTGTGATGTGTGTGTCACAGTCAAGATAGGAGCTGGTGTGACTGGCTGGCTTGGCTGGCTGGTATAGTCAGCTGACATTAAACAACACAACACAACACAACGATCAGACATCAAACATGGTGACTTCCAGTACCAACAGAGGCAGCTGCTTATGTCGTCCGTAGAACCACCGTTCGTTGACTGCATTTGGCGGCTATCAATGTGATCATTTCAACTTTTTTTGTTTTTTATGAATGAATGCGTTATTATGCTGCGGGCAGGAGGAGATCGGACCGAGGCATCATGGTGATCGTCAACTCCGTGCTGAAGCTGTTGCAGAGGCAGACCTACACCTGCCTGTCCCACCGCTATGGACTGTACCTCTGCTTCGGAGGGCTGGTGCTCATGATAGTGTCTGCCTTCCAGTTTGGAGAGGTGAGAAGATAACCACCATTTTTTACATTTTCTCCCACATACTAGGGTCTCTAATAGATATATAAAGTGCGTTTGTACCTCACATGGTAGTGGGTTATGATAACTGTGAGAGAGTCGAAACATTTGAACCATATGGATCCACAACAAGCTCAGTCAGGGGTCCATACACACAGTGCAATTTGGCCCCTCATGTTTGTTGTGAGATTCTATACAAAACGTGTTCTAGGCCTAAATCCTAACTGTTTACTGGTGATGCAGGATTCTGTCTGTCATTGGCTCTGAAAGTTTGACTCATGTCAAGGACCCCCAAACTTACATGTATTGAACCTTGGACCTCATGTCAACATGAGGTCCCCCCCCCTCTAATACCTGGGATTTGAACTTGGGTTCCCCGCATGATAGTCCGACTCCAACATCTTAACCACTAAACAAAAGGCACATCTTTTGTGTCCGGGCGGGAGTAGATACTGGCCATAAATTTATACACATTTTAATAGCTATTTACAAACTCACAGTGCCTCCCTGGACTCCCCTAGCACCTTTCGGAACCCTCGCTTACCTGTTCTGAGTTTGAACTCTCCAAGAGACACAGCTGTACCACTGTCTGTTCACAGAGACAGGGGCCGCCTCTTGAGTGGTAAATGGTGCATTTACTGTATATAGCGCCTTTATCCAAGGCGCTTTACATAGATTGTGCATCACAGTCACCCATTCACACACACACACATTCATACAATGCCGGCGGAAAACATGCAAGGCACAACCAGCACATCAGGAACAATGTGGGGTTACGTGTCTTGCTCAGGGACACATCGACACTAACTCTAACGGGAGCCCGGGTTCGAACCGGCAACCTTGCGGTTACCATCCAGTGACTCTACCCCTGAGCCATGCTACCTGTATGAGCTCGTAGGTCTGCTTGGTAGTATAAAATAACGGTTAATTGTGCAGATGCTACCCTAGTCTTAATGGGAAAAGCTATAAACTCCGACCCACAACAAGCACACATTTGGCTCTATGTGTTACACTGTAAACATCTTAAAGCTGTATTCATTTTATATCATACCCAGGATTCAAACACTCACTGTTCCACTCTCCCAAGTGGGGTGGGGAGAGGATCCTACCATCCTAGTTTGCTTTGCAGAGTTTACAAAAGTCTAGGGTCCATTTTTTGGGCCCCAGCCAGGGGTCAATTTGGCTGGTTGCATTTGTACATTCACACTTACTACACTTTCCATTGTGCAGTACATACAGTACAGTACATCTGTAGCAGGTTCCTGCAGGACAAAATGGTTTGCATGCTGAATCGCTGATTGCCAAGTGCTACAACTAGAAAACGGTACCCAGGCTTCAAACTGCCGTATTGCGGTTCCCATTCATTCATTCAGCATAATAGAAATAACAGCAAAGTTTATTAATGGATAATGCAAAAACGGAACGACTATATTTCTCTCTAGTGTGCAGAGCCCACCTTCCCTTCCAACCATCGGCCGGTGTTTTATACTTGTGCCCTTATCACTGGCCAATCCCTCCCCTTAACGCCCACAGCAACAGGACAAAGGAACATGCAGAATGGCTCCTTCATTGACTTTAAACACACAACCAGGCAGTTACAGCAGCACTCCCACGCCCCCCTTCCAAGCTGCAAATGATTATGGCTGGCAACCAGTTAGTTGACATAAGAACTAGTTATCCTATGCGCACGCACGGACTCATGCACGCACACACACGCACGCACGCACGCACGCACGCACACACACACACACACACACACACACACACACACACACACACACACACACACACACACACACACACACACACACATACACTGAAAGAACATACTGAAAGATTTGTGCTACATTCTCCCCAAAAATGGCAGGTGTTCATGGCTCATAGTGCGCCACTCTGTGGCACACTATGAGCCGTGAACGCCTGCTATGTTTCAATGAAAGTTAAAACACCACAAGTACAGTACAGAATGGTTTACTGACAGAGTGTCATAGTTTTTCCCAGTTGTATCAGCGCTACAATATTTTATTACATTATTTTTTAATATCCTGTTCTCAACAACAGATTCTGCAAAAAAGGAGTTTCTCACAGGATTGAATTGTTTGCTCTTTGTTGGCTGTGTATTCATCTGTAACCTCTTTGGCACAGGTGTTGGTGGAGTGGAGCCGCGATCAGTATCATGTGTTATTTGACTCCTACAGAGACAATGTTGGTGGCAAATCATTCCAAAGCAGGTAAGAGACTGGCAGAGCATGAATGAAAGTTCTCTTATTATTAATAGGCTCGATCTCCAGGTTTACATCCGTGCTAGGAAAGGAAAGCCTCGACCCAGGGTACCTGCTTTGATCGTTGAAATCATTTTTTCTGAAAATAAGAGTGAGCAAGTGTTTCGCTGGGGACTGCAAATACAGTAACCTCCGCAACCACCGTTAATAGTCTCAAAAGCGCACCCTTTGCCCAGGGTGTATTATTAATAACTTAAACCCTATGTACTCAGTTCATCAAGGCCCCCCACTGTTCTGCATTTTTCCCCTCTACAGCAAATCTCCTTCCTGAATATAGTCATTCTATTTTCTTTTATATCATGTCTGTGTGGTCTGTTTGCGTACCTTCAAAGCTTAAAGATGGGGTGCTGTGATTTTTATGCTTTTTGTCATCATTATAATCACCCTGATAAATGCCAAGCCGTGCTTGTAATATTCAAATCTAATATTTTTCCTGTGTATTTGTGACTTAAAATGCCGACTTTGGTATTTTAAATAGGCCTTACACGTCCTTAAATTCTCACTTCAGAGGTATACAGATGATAACCTGTGTTTTCTTGTTGTAGGCTGTGCCTGCCCATGCCTATAGATGTGGTGTACACATGGGTAAACGGCACTGACACGGCTCTGCTGAAGGAACTGAAGGATGTCCGACAGCGGCTGGAGGACGAGCAGAGAGCCCTGAGGTACTCCACTCATAGCAGCCCCATCCCCACCCATGTCATGTGTTTGGGTTCCATGCTGATCCTGTTTCCCTAGACTAGACGGCCATTTTCTCCATCCAGATTGTGTCTATATGTGCAAATAAATACCGTAAATGACACGGATGACTTTGATAGTCACAATGTACATGGCGACAGCACGTTCACATTTCCGATTCTTATTTTTGGCACACACCTCCACCAATAAGAAAGGTTATTGGTGGAGAGGTTTGTCTATCACATGTTATGCTTAGCTGTGATTGGACCATGGCAGTTTGGGGAGGGGCTTACCTAAAGGTCTATTGGGATGGTGTCAGGCTTGGTTTTCAAACCAGTGTGTGAATGTTTGTCAGCAGCCATTCCTACTGCTGCTGTAGATATTGAACTGAAATCTCACCAGATGACATCAGTATATGTGTCATCTGTGTGTCTTGATTACATTGACAAATAGCAAACACTGACATTGACTTCTGCAGACATTACCCCCCAGATCAAGTAATTCAATACTGTAGGTGGGTGTTGCAGTCCAAAGGTTGGCCCAATTGTAAGAAGACAGTTTAGTCTGTGTTCAGTGTTTTCACTGGCATGAATTACTTGGCTTTATATCTGTAATTATGCATTTTGTGTATCCGGAAATTTTAACCACTTTGGATTCTCTATGTTTAGCATGTCCTTTTAGGCAACCATTTTCCACAAATTCTGCTCAGAACAAGTTGTGTTGCATTGCGGTGGCTTATGACAATGTTGGACTATTTTTGACAAAAGTGGTTAAAGGGGAATTCCACCCATTTTCAACATTTTTCTGAGTGTACAAATGTGAACCAAATGGAAAGGTCCTGAAAGAAAAATCATTAACATGCTGAAACGTAACTTGATGACATCATCACGTTGTCTTTCACCATGTTAATGATTGTTTTCAGACCTCCATTTGTAGGATATACAGAATCATGTCCACACAACATTTCTAAGGTATATTAATGACATGGTAAAATGGGTGGAATTCCCATTTAAATAAAACCAGGTTCAGTTTATCACCCTACTGACCCTAGGTTAAGTTTAGTATATCAAAACAATTATTTCAGGTTGCTTAAGGGTGTGTGGGTGCGTACATATATGTGCATATAGTTTGTACAGAGCAACTCAAATATTACTTGTTGTTTGGTTGTACACTATCATCTTAATAATAAAATTCTATCTGTGGTTTGTTACGAATAGGGAGCGCTTGGGGAAGAATGCAAGCGATACAACTGAAGTGCCAAAAGACAGGTGAGTGAAGAACAGATTACATTCTGGATGTTCATGAAACTACAACCAGTGGTGGAAAGTAAACAAGTGCTGTACTTACTAAATAATTCAAATTTGAATATGTATCCTATTCCTCAACATCTCAGAGGCATCATAAGTTACCAATCAAGGGAAATTGAAGCTAATAGAAACTGCAGGATTTCTATCCCTGAAGCAGTTATAGCAAGCTATAATATATAAGTTCTCTTTCCCGTAAAGTCTAGAGTCTAGAGGCCACTATAAGGAGCAGATAAGATAAAGACTAGATAAGATGTCACTTGATGGTAGACGCTAGTGTCATTGTGTGAAATTGCACCACAGTTTCCTTTTCGTCACAGCAGCCATTGTTCAGTCTCAACCACAGCAGCCATTGTTCAGTCTCAACCACAGCTCAGACGCAAAGGAAGCTCCATGGAGGTGTGAACGTTTCAGGATGGTGGTGGATTGGTGTGAATCATTTAACTGAACAAAATCGTTTCAACAGTTCCCAAACGGTTCCCAACCTAGACCCCCCCAACACACACACACAAATCGTTTGTACACTCAAAGTTTCCATTTCTAACCCACTCAGGGCTTGACACTAACACTTGCCCGCTTGCCCGGGGCAAGTAAAAAAAATGGTGGGGCAAGTGAAGACTGCTACCTGGTTGCCCGATCGGGCAAGTGTGCAACTTAGTGCACTATAACACAACACAAGATAAATTTGTCTTGAAGGCAGTCATTGCACTCTGCCTCTGTGTCTTTCCCTGCTTTCTAGACATCCACAATTCCAGGCTGGATTTGGGAAACAAAACGGGCAAATTAACATACACATCAAAATGACCATTAATCTTCTACAGTGTAGACCTGGGTTAATTAAGATGATGAATTTTAACTCTTGAGAGTGTAAAAATGAAACCAAATGGACCCGCAAGGGTCCATTTGGTTTCATTTTTACGTTCTCAAGAGTTACATCTGGTTAACCAACTTAATTGGGGACCACCTGGAACCTGGGGGGCAAGTGACCATGACCTGAGGGCAAGTAGAACCTGACTTGTACTTGCCCGATGGGCAAGTGCCTCGGAGACCTTAGTGTCAACCCCTGCCACTCACATAAACTAGAGGGTCCCTGGACCACTGCAATAACATGTATGCAACACCGCGTGTATGACTGAATTTGTCTTTGAATGAAAGTCAAAATTAAATATAAAGAGAAAAATTCAGACTGTTTCTTAGACAATTTAGAACTGGCACCTTTATATTTCTGTATCAGTGGTGTCCCCAAAGGACTGCAAAGATGATAAGTATTTGGTCCACCAACCCCCATCTGAAAATCTGTTGTTCCAGATTTTAAGATTTGAGTTATAATCCACCTTTCGTTACGACACCCACCCTTCCCTTTCCTCCATCCTTTACTTGACTACCGTTGCTAACTATGACAAGCTTTGGCTGGGAGATAGCCTCCTCCGTTAACCAACGTGTCATCGCACCATTTATGGATGTTTTTATTATAAGTTCCCAGATCAAAAACATCAACAGCCCTATAATGCCATCCTTCATCCTGAATTCCAGTAGTGACATAAAGTGTCCAAAACGGTTGTAGGGGCAGTTATCATTAGCTTTTCAAAGCCAAAGAAAAGACTTTAGCTTAGCCCTGCCGCTACAGTCAGCTGTTCTGTGTTGTGATTTTCTGAATGTAAATCCCATTGCCTAAGGGGGTGGTCCTGACTGGCGATAGGGTGCGAGTGGCTTCTGGTGACGTAGCAACACTCAATGCGCTGTCCCATTGGCCGTGTGCTCGTAACACGAGCCAATGGCTGCAGCTCTCGACGTCCCATAGGCCAGACAGTGTGCCAGAGTGTTGCCATGTCGTATCGAAATGATATTGATGAGTATGGCTCTGACCTACAGATTATGACAAATTATGAACTTCATTCTTCACATTATGCTATCTTCTGAAAAGGACCTCTAAGTATAACCTTTGGTTTTGTGACATACTCTCCTGAAAAGGTTCACACCGTAGAAATGACATTAAACGCATAATCTGAAGTGTGACAAGTCGGTAAACCCCGCCCACCTGCCCCCACTTCCCTGGCAACTGTTTGATATATTATCGATGGTATCGCAACTATTAGGCTACTACTCATCTGGAAACAGCGAGATAGCGCGGTCCTTTATGGAGGAGACCCCTAACAACAGTTGCCAGGGAAGTGGGGGCAGGTGATATATTGAAACATATAAACAAATATTGAAACAATAAAAGGCTTTATATAGTTCAGTTGTGTGATGAATCTAAGATATATGAATCAAATCATATGGATTTTATTCAGGTTCATTACATTATGGCAAATAATGCACTTTATGACATTATGCTATCTACGTTTTTGTTGTTGTTGTTGAAAGGACCTACATTTGTCTATGAAACACAAGCCCAAAGTAGCTCATTTCGATACGACATGGCAACACTCTGGCACACTGTCTGGCCTATGGGACGTCGAGAGCTGCAGCCATTGGCTCGTGTTACGAGCACACGGCCAATGGGACAGCGCATTGAGTGTTGCTACGTCACCAGAAGCCACTCGCACCCTATCGCCAGTCAGGACCACCCCCTTAGGCAATGGGATTTACATTCAGAAAATCACAACACAGAACAGCTGACTGTAGCGGCAGGGCTAAGCTAAAGTCTTTTCTTTGGCTTTGAAAAGCTAATGATAACTGCCCCTACAACCGTTTTGGACACTTTATGTCACTACTGGAATTCAGGATGAAGGATGGCATTATAGGGCTGTTGATGTTTTTGATCTGGGAACTTATAATAAAAACATCCATAAATGGTGCGATGACACGTTGGTTAACGGAGGAGGCTATCTCCCAGCCAAAGCTTGTCATAGTTAGCAACGGTAGTCAAGTAAAGGATGGAGGAAAGGGAAGGGTGGGTGTCGTAACGAAAGGTGGATTATTATAATATAATTGCACCATGTTTTCATGGGAAAAAAGCAGATCTTCAGACTTAGATTGTGGTGCTGTGATATGAGCTTGTAGATCTGCTGTTTTTCAACTGATGATGCTTAAAACACCAAAAGGGAACCACATACAGAGGGTATCACAGAGGTTACACTCTCTGTTACATTTATGTTGATTTTACTATATATATTGAGATCTCCCAAGTAGGCTAATATGCATGTACTGTAAATCTGGGGGGGATATTGAAATTAAATCAAGTCAAGAATCACTGCTAGAACCATATCGTTTCTTATGGGGTCTGTGGGATATTATTTTCAAATGTGAGTCTGTAGGCCAATTCGTGTCAATTTGGGGATTGTTGGCATGAAACCTTGGTTTGTGCATTTATGTCTCCTGCAGCGTGAAGCCAGAGTGCCTGCTGTCCCACTGCATCATAGCGCCCATGCTGGCTCTTGAACCCGCGCTGCCGGCCAACGTCACGCTGAAGGAGCTGCCGTCTCTGTCTCCACTGTTCTCCAGCGCCAAGGAGCTGATGCTGCTGGCCAAGCCCTTCCAGCACGCCTCCACCGTCTCTGTGGTCGTCTTTCACGCTCAGGCGGACGGTGAGCAAGCTGTGCACACGCGCATGTTCACATACACGTGCACGTCTAGACACCTGAATGCGGCCAGACTGCTCTGTCTTCTGGTCTGTAGAATGTTTTAACTTTCATTGAAAAATAGCAGGCGTTTCACAGAGTGGCGCGCTATGATCCGTGAACACCTGCTATTTTGGGGGAGAATGTGAGAATGCAGCACAAATCTTTCAGTACCGGTATGTTCTTTCGGAGCAAATGTTTCATAGAATCTACAATGTCAGGACGAAATGAGTTCAAATAAGAGTGCTGTTTGCCTGAGCTATAATGTGCCATTTTCTGCTGTTGGTTCACTTTCAAATATGAAATAACGAACCTGAACCCATAGTCAATATTCAAAGCTGCGTTATGTAGGCATATAATTGAGACGTCCACATAGGGGAAGGGCAGACACCAATATTGAGAAGGTGCAGAAGTCGTAAGGCACCGAACATCAAAAATTAGAAAAAGGCTGCACACTCTCGTGGCCACAATGCTGATCTTTTATTTAAGCAGAAACCAACGTGTAATGTCTCCTTCCCTTCTTCCCTCAAGAAGACCTGACAGGTTGGAACATTGATTTCTGCTTAAATAAATGATCAGCATCGTGGCTACGAGTGTGCAGCCTTTTTCTTATTTTTGATATAATGACATTTGATGTGTGACATTTTTTCACACAGAAATAAAACAATAATATTATGGCAATTCAGATTTTACACATCATTTTATAACAATTTACATTTACTGTACCTTAGTACAGTAAATGTGCCAATCCCTTAGTGCCAATCCCTGAGATACTTTTCAGCCATTGCCTGCACTTCGCGGCAGCGCTGGCTGCTGTGCACCCTCTTTATCAAACACAGGAAGTTTTAAGATGTTGAAAGCCTAGTTCCTTTAGTGGGAACATTCAGTGCCCCCCACCTCACATCCAAAATACATCCTTTGATCAGAAAAGAGAAAACATTTCACTGGAATGGAAAAATCTATTGTAGTAGCTCCACTATGCCCCCCACTATAAAAAATGAATAGATCTTTGAAATATTTTCTTATCTTAAAATTGTATTTTAGATGTACTAAACCGTATTTATTTTGGTGATTATCAACGGTGTGTTATTTATTTTTATTACACTTGATGCTTTACTGGGTCTGAGAGTTGTGCACAATGGCTTGAAAGTAACATAGCGTTAAGGAGAACGCTAAGGCTAATGCTATGAACCAGAGCTAAATCATCACTGAAGTGAAATCACTGACTGTTTTTCTCTCTTTGTGTTTTTCAGCTGACAAGGCATATAAAGAGGTGTCAAGAGAAGATCTGAAACACACTGTCTCACAATGTTACTTGGTGAGTTATTTTAGCTGTCAGTTATTTCGGTAATTATCTAATGTCTGACTGATTCGCCCATGCTATAAGCACCGCCCTGAGGGCTGGTGCTATAGTTATTCTCATGATGAAACATGCAATTCAAAAAGTGCAGAAATCATCTGGTCCCCCAAATAAAATGTTACTGTAGTGTACTCCCCTGCTTTGTTCATCATGAGTTGAAGCTCTTGATGGGTGAGTTTTAATTATCATGGGTAATTATTTGGTTAGCCCTGGCCCCAGCTATGGTGGTATAGACCAGGGGTTTTCAACCTTTTTGATACCAGGACCCACTATTTATTCAGCACCTGGGCCATGGAGGACACTTTAGCCCCACAGACCCCAAAACTAAAGATTTATTTTGCTTTTGTCCACAATACCAGGCTGGATTTGGGAAATAAAACAAGCAAACCTACAGATCAACCTATCAGATCACCATTAATCTAATACTTGTGTGTACTTGGGCTAATTCAGATGATGAATATTTTAACTATTGAGAGTGTAAAAATGAAACCAAATGGACCGGGCTTTTTACGCTCTCAAGAGTTAGATCTGGTTAACCAACTTTTCATCTGGTTAACCAACTTAGCTGACCCACAAGGCCCCAGACCTGATTTGCTGCCATGCAGCCAATAAGAAGACTTGCACCATACCTGGCTACACCATCACTGACAAAAGCTGTTTGAGAATAGCAGCCGTTGTCATGTATAGGGGCGGATCTAGGCATGGGCATGGGGGGCAATGTCCCCCTAAATGCCCAGTCTGCCCCACCAAACACGATGGCATGCAAAACAACCCACATTTCAAAGATATTTCAAATTAAAGTGCTTTGAAACACTACTACTGCTACTAACTAACTACAGCTGTGTCACCACTAAACCAACAGCATTTCATCATTGAAAACAGAAAACTCTCTGAGTCAGACCTTTAGTTTTATGCATGTCTGTTGCAACTTCAACAACAACTGATGTTATTATTGATGCTTTACTTGACTAATAAAAGTCCTGTAACTGAAAATGGTATGCGTGCGACTTCATCGCCCGTGGCGCGTAGCAACACGGGCGATGAAGCCGCACCCATACCATTTTCTCCTGCCCCCCAATTGGGAAATGTTATATCCGCCCCTGGTCATGTATGCATGTATGTTTTATTTTGTGTGTTCAGACTACAGACAAAGACTCCCCAGGCCTGGTGCGCATGCAGACGCTGGCCTACCTGAGTGGCTTCCCTCCGTCCTTCAAGGACACAGAGCAGCTCCGTGTCAAACTGCCCTCAGCCATCACCAGCAGGATCAAACAGGTGAGTAACCAAAACCTACATTATCCACCTTTCAGTCTGAAAATAGACAATATTGTAGTACAGGGGTTTTCAACAGGTGGTCCAGGCACCACCAGTGGTCCCTGAGAGGATTCCAGGTGGCCCGCAGGCTAAATGATGGAAAGTTGGTTAATCAGATGTAACTCTTGGACACTCTCAAGAGTTAAAATTTTCACCATCTGAATTAGCCCACGTCTAGAATGTAGAAGATTAATGGTCATTTTGATCTGTATGTTTGCCTGTTTTGTTTTCTCTGAAATCCAGCCTGGAATTGTGGACAAAAGCAAAATAAATCTTTAGTTTTGGAGGTCTGTGGGGCTAAAATGTCATCAAATGGTGGTCAGTGGCTCAAATTCTGAATAAATAGTGGGCCCTGGTATGAAAAAGGTTGAAAACCACTCTTGTAGTACTAGATATGAGTTTAGTGTTTTTAGATCTGCTATTTTTGAGAATCCTGGAAAATGTTGCGCAAATATTTTGAATATAATATTCTTTCAGTACGCATATGCTCGGCTACTTGGCATAACAGTGTAAGTGTGCAAAATGTGTCGTTACTCTTCCCATACAAAGTAAACATACTAAGCAGTGCAGAATTTCAGCTTCAGTAGTCGCTGCTGCCAGTATGCTGTCCGCATGCAAGAACACCTCGCCACCTTCCAAGAAGAGGAAGATACTTGTTCAAAGCAAACAATTCACTACAGCTCAAGGCATTCTTTCAAAAGATTTACACAGGGTGAAAGTAACAGAACAAAGCTAAAAACCTGTCTTTTCTACACAAACATGTTTCCTGCTATGGAATCGCTGACAAAGGCCGGCAGGGCGAAATTGCTTCTGCGGCATATTTAAAAGCTGAAGTTTGGATTGTTCTTTCGACGAATCACGCCTTTGGGTTGGGTTTAGCAGTAGGAAATGGTAGCTCTGTGATGTAAACAAAAGAGACGACAAAGGAATAATGTGATTAATGAAGTCCACAAAATGTACTATTAATAGTATCCATATGGTCTTTATTACATGATCAAAGAGGAAGATTTATTGCCAACTGGAATTTAATGGTGAATTTCAGGTCATTTAGCAAACACCAGGGGGCAGAGTTTCACTCCAAATAAATGCCCTTCTTCATGTGCCCTTAGTTTACAGAGAGCAGAAATCAACAAGTGCACATTTTGTGATGAATGACTTCATCATTTGCCAGAAGATGGCATCGTTGGAGTATCCTACTATGCAACTGTTATAGATACATCATCATTGCATAGCCTGGGATGTGCCTCGTACTCAAACAAAAGTTATGTTTGTAGATAGATCATTAGGTTATTGATTGATTCATCAAGGAATTATTTATACAGTCATCAGCAACACAAAACAGTAATCACTGCTTCGTCCTTTTGCTGGGGGAACCCACTGGATCCCCCTCAAGGACCCCTGGTGGTCCCCAGATTCCATTTTTGCTCGAGCTCAACGGCCCCACGTTTGACCCCTTCTGCAGCCAGCGACTTGTCTGTCTAATAATTTTCTCCAGTCAGAACTCTGGACTGTGATATTTTGAGAAAGAGGAATGCCAAGTTAATGAGCGGGGATTACTCTCCAGTTAATCAAAGACAACAAGACACTCAGCAGGGCACGCACACGCCTTGTCATCTCTCATCTTCAAATGCTGTAACCCTGGAGTGTTCAGGCAGGCGGACGGGCAGTCTTTTGGACCTCTGTCAGCAGTGGTTGAAAGATGAAATATAGAAATATAGTTCCAGAGAGAGACACAATTTCTCACAGCATGAGAAATGACCCCCTCTTTGGAACCTTGAGTGATTCTCACAACCAGGGGTGTAGTGGAGGGGGGACGCGGGGGGACGGCGTCCCCCCACTTCTCACATCTAAAATATTTTTGGGTCTGAAAACAAATCATTAGCATGGTGAAATACATCTTGATGACATCATCAAGATGTATTTCACCATGTTAATGAGTTTCCTTTTTTCTGAGAGGGTACAAATGGAACCAAATGGACCCGCTAGGGTCCATTTGGTTCACGTTTGTACGCTCTCAAAAAAAAAAAAAAAAAATCAAATTCGCCTTTCAGAGGCGTCCCCCCACTTCTAAAATTACCACTACAACACTGCTCACAACCACTGTTTATACCAGTGGTTTTCAAACTTTTTCACACCAGGGCCCACTATTTATCCAGCATTTTAGCCACAGACCTCCATTTGAGGACATTTTAGCCCCAATGACCCTGCATTATAAAACAACACAGGCAAACATAGGCTACAAATCAAAAATGACCATTAAGTAATGTAGATTTGTGCTAATTCAGATGACAAATATTTTAACTTTAGAGAGTGTACTGTAAACATGAAACCACGCTCTCAAGAGTTACATCTGGTTAACCAACTTTCCATCTGGTTAACCAACTTAGCTGGGGACCACCCTCCCAAGGACCACTGGTTTTCCCTGGACCACTGGTTGAAAACCACTTGTTTATACAACCCCTGAGCCTTGACCGCAAATATGGAGCTGGCCAAATATGTAATTTTAAGTGGTTGTTCCAATCTGTAGCTTTTTTTCTTTTCCCACAACATTGCAAACTTCTGAGGGCAGGATACAGTGACATTTTGTACTGTTGTGCAACATTTAACTGGGTCTGCCGGCACCGGCACCCTCCGGAGCGGAACTTCATTCTGGAGCTATACTTCCATTCAGTAACCTGCCCCACAATTAGCTACAGAACTAAATTGTACCAAAGAGATGAGTACAGTTGTCAGGTTTACAACAAAAAAGTACAAAACATGATTATTAAGCAATAACCTGATCCCTATTAAATGACATGAATACAATACATAGAAAATAAGCTGAACACGTGCCCAAGATGTTGCACTGTGTCCCAAAATAGCGAGTAAATGTTGGCGACGAGTGGGAAGCTATTGTAATGAGGCTGTCTGTTTGTCTGACTTATAAATAACAACAATAATGTTTACGTGGGTCAGCTTATGGTCAGCACTGGTTTGGTCGGCTATGGTTGTCATTAGACCCCCTCCCCCAGACACAGTGTTTGTGTGTAGGTTAGCCTTCATGGGTGCAGTGTGATGCTTGGAGATTAGGCGTTGTAACCTTAGAGCCACACAAAGCCGTAGTCAACATTAGAACAACTGTTTGGCATGGCGCCAGCCAGTGCAAGCCAAAGGTCATCAGGATTTTATTGACATTCCCTCCACAGAACCTACTGCTCCTCTACTCCACCCTTTTACTTCCAGGTCAATAGTTAATAGCTGCTTTAGATTGGCAAAATCTAAAGTTTTTCTTTTTTTTTTTTTCAGCAAAAAGAAATTGATGGCATGTCTCGGTCCATCTGTGTGTTCGCAGCTAATCTAGCTGGAAATGAGATTCATTCATTCATATAAGATAGTCATAGGAGATTAATTGGCAAACACATTGGTATTAATTGGCATTGGTTATCAGCCTCAATCAGCCCAATTAAGGTTTTAAGGATGTCAGATCCTTGCTTCTGAGGGTCCATGGAACAAAATGTTTTTGAGATGACAGCCGATCTTATATCAAATATCAAAAATCGTGGTTTTCTTATTCAGAATCTTGCACCCACCTGCACTGCTTGTAGGGCTTATTGTTGAGGCCGTGTGAAGGCCATGTCTGGCTGTAGAACAGACTGGGGGTGGAGGTGGTGACAGGTGATGAAGTCACCATGGCTTTGACAGAGGTCTTGTGAGGAGAGGGAGGTAGAGAGGGGAGGGGGGGGGGGGAGGGGTGGGCCGCTGGTCTGGCTGCTGTATACCAGGATCACCACCAGAGCATGACATCAGCTAGACTAGAGGCTCCAGGAATACGTGCTACACTGATGAAAGCTACCTTGTGACATTCTGTCATCTGCCCCCTCTCTGTGTGTGCTAGCACCCACCATTCTCCTGTGATTATTGACAGTTACTTTGTCTCTGCAAATCTACAGCAGTGGTTTTCAACATTTCTTTTGCTTTTGTGCACAATACCAGGCTGGATTTGGGAAACAAAACAGGCAAACAATACATCAAGATGACCATTGATCTTCTACATTCTCTAGTCACGTAAACTTGGACTAATTCACATGATGAATATTTTAACTCTTGAGAGTGTAAACATGAAGATGACCATTGATCTGGACCCGCAAGTGTCCATTTGGTTTCATGTTTACGCTCTCAAAGAGTTACATCTGGTTAACCAACTTTCTATCATTTAGCCTGGGGACCACCTGGAATCCTCTCAGGGACCACTGGTGGTCCCCGGACAACCTGTTGAAAACCCCTGATCTACAGTATCCAAGAATTATTACTGTTTTGGGCTTTTGTGCTTTTATTGATAATAGTCTCAGACAGTGAACACATACAAGAAAGCGGGACAAAGAGGGGAGAGGGGAGAGACATGCAGCAAAAGGTAGATCAACTATTTTCAAAATGCTATGTAAACACATTTTAGTCAGCTAAATCAACTGTATATTTAATTAATGGAATGAAAAAACAATCCGTCGACTGAAACCAGACTACAACAAACAACAACAACAACAGCGCTCCAGTCCCCTATGTAATGCTGTCAGGGGCAGCAGAGTGTGATTTATTAAGCTGCTGGGTGTAACATGGTGTCCGGATGCCACCTGCGATGTCAGGCTGCCAACCCTACTGACTGATGACTGCTGCTGGCAACTCCATCAGCTTTCCCAGGAAAAGTATAGAAATAGATGAGATATTGTGAGCCTGTGAGCGTGTGTACGTACGTACGTACGTACGTGCGTGTGTGTGTGTGTGTGTGTGTGTGTTTGTGTGTGTGTTGCACTATAAAGGGAGATGTAACAAATATAGCGGTGTGATCTAGGGTGGTTTTGCAGCTGCATTATTTTGGTTACAAACCCGATTTTTTTTTGAGAGAGAATGGGGTGGGTGGGGGTGGTGGGTGGGGGCATAATGCTTGGCTAGTGCGCGAAACCGACACACACACGCACACGCACACACACACACACACACACACACACACACACACACACACACACACACACACACACACACACACACACACACACACACACACAGTTTAGTGTTCGCTATGAGTGGTATGCGGGGGTGATGACTTTGGCGGTGTCTGTGATCTCTGAGAGCTGCTGTAGCAGCGAATGACTGAAGGGGTCAAAAAAAAGGCAAAGCTGAACTTGAACTTGGCCCCGTCCGTCTCTGTGTGTCTTAACTGTAATCGCAATCGACTCCAGGCGTCTGGAAGACGCTGCCTTTCATTGTCTCCCTGCATCCGTCCTGCATGACTGTTGGAGCCTGTACTGAAATATGCACATTCTTGAGTCATTTAGGATCGTTGTGTGTGTTTTGTTTTGTTTGTTTTTCTGTGTCAGATTGAGTTCTACTCGGAGGCCAGCGTGGCTCTGCTCCACCTCAACACCCAGCAGGACTTCAATGAGCTCAGCCAACAGGCCAAGAAGAACCTCACTCTGGACGGGAAGGAGCTGACCATCAGCCCAGGATACCTGTTCTGGGACCTCACTGCCATCTCACAGGTTGTTATCATGTACTACATTCAGACCTTATAAGTTTAACGCGCTCTGATGACGGGTCAAAGCAAGGCTAATTAATAAATGGGTAGACGGGCACTGCAGCCCCGGCAGTCAGAACTGGCGGCGGTAAGGGCAGACAGATTCCTCAACTTTATTATAGACCTTTAGGTAAGCCCCACCACTCCCCAGTGTCCACCCAAGGCTAGGACACTTTCCAGCCGGGCTCATTCATTCCAATGTAAATATCATGGACATTACACATACGATACAACTTTATTGTCAGTTTGCATTGAAATTTGTCTTGCATCCATGGCGCCACCGACACATATAAGACAACATACATGTGCAACATGCAATACATTACAGAGACGACAGCAACAACAAAGAGCAAAACATGACCATCATGACCTTGGATTCATCGATTCTGGTTTAGAAGTAGCACAGACACATTAAATAGTAAATACTGGTTCATTTTTGGAACCAGACCTTCAAAATCTTTTCCAAATCCATCAACAAGGCATGCCCTATATAGTGGAAAAATGTGTGTGTGTGTGACATTTATCTTTTAAAACAAAGTTTTATCATATAGGACAGCTATTGGTGGAGAGGTTATGCTTAGCTGCGATTGGACCATAGCAGTTTGGGGAGGGGCTTACTTACTGAAAGGTCTATTGTAGTCCAAACAGGATGAGGACGTCTCCGCCAGCCGCTTTGAGGACAACGAGGAGCTCCGCTATTCGCTGCGCTCCATCGAGAGACACGCCCCCTGGGTGCGACACATCTTCATCGTGACCAACGGCCAGATCCCTTCCTGGCTCAACCTGGACAACTCCAGGGTGACCGTCGTCGCACACCAGGTACAATCAATGCATTTTCCTGCCTTAATTACAAATCATAATTTTAGTTATGCAATGTAAGGCATTTAAATGGCACGATGGTGATATAATATGGGGATGCCCGTGCGGTTTCCGTTTGCAGGACATCTTTGTGAACCACAGCCACCTGCCAACGTTCAGCTCCCCGGCCATAGAGACGCACATCCACCGCATCCCTGGCCTGTCACAGAAGTTCATCTACCTCAACGACGACGTCATGTTTGGCAAGGACGTCTGGCCTGATGACTTCTTCAGCCATTCAAAGGGACAGAAGGTGTGACCCCCCCCCCCCCCCCCCCCCCCCCCCCCCCCCCCCCACGTGGTGCTGCAACTATCAATTAGCTATCGATTATTTTATCGATTACTTTTTCAATTAAAGGTAGGGGAAGTGATTTGAAATTCATGGTGTAGTACCAGCCTGGTGCACTAGGGGCCCCCAAAAGTAGCTACACTATGTGAACCTGCTGCTCTCTCCTGATTGGAGGAGAATTGTGGTGACCTGGGGAACTTTTATTAGCTCCTCTGCTAACGTGGGGGAGGGGGAAACTCCATATGTGGTTTCCACACCTTATAATAGAGCATTTTAACAGAAAAAAAATATTTTTTGGGTGATATCTGACAAAAGTGAAATCCCTTCCCCTACCTTTAATCAAATGTTGATAAGTTGGCTACAGCAGTCCATAGTCATATGCCATAGAAACCGTTAATCAGCACCCAGGGACCCACAATATGTGATATAAATAATAAATAATACTCGCACCAGCCGAAATGTTGCAACATTGACGGGTCAGAAAACTGAGCTCTCGGGACGGCTGTTGCAGGTTGAAAGAGGGACATTTCCAAAATGTCCTAAAAAGTCCTGAAAGAAAAATCATTAACATGGTGAAACACAACTTGATGATGGAGCCACCATTGGACTTATCCCAGTTTGCGTCAGTTTAACTCTGTCTATACTTGGGGTCGAGTATTAATTGGGCCGAGCGTTTCATCTCCATGTTAAATGTAGATGTCATTTACAACTCTTGTAAAAGTTTCACTTTCAGTCCTAATTTGTTGGTGAGGGTCTATAGAACCATTTTGGTTCGAGTGGCCCGCACACAAATTAAATATTTGGCCTGTAGGGGGCGTAACAAGGTGCCAACCCTACCAAAACATGTAAACTGTTGTAACTTTTGATCAAATTGTCCAATCTGTACATATGGGATATCTATGGATTCACAATCAGGAGTAGCATTTGCTACCTAAACCTAATTACACATAAAATATATTTTTTCATCCATTATTGGTGTATATCCACAAGAATAGCAAGCAAAACAAGCTAAAATTAGCCAAAACCGAAGTGAGTTTCCATCTCCATGTTAAATTTAGTTGCCGTTTACAACTTTAAAGAGGGGGTGCCGTGATTTTTGTATTTTTTTTCCCAATTTTGTACATGTTTAAGAGGTGACAGTATGTAAATAGGTCCCTTGGTGTGTTCTTCATGTGCATGGATGTCTTCCCTTTGTATTTACTGTTTCTTCCTGGGAGCTGAACCTTTCCAGTCAAACATGCCAATGAAAAAAACTTCAATATAGTGACATCACATGCTCAGCCCCTCCCCTAACTCCTCCCTCTTTATCATGCAACTAAAGCTGTGGGTGTGGCTTCAGGTCAGGTGGATCTCCACCCATCACCACCCACCAGGCAAACCAGGCATACTTATTGAACTGGCTGGGTGGAATCATAAAAATGACCGTTTAACAAACACTTATACACTTTTTGGGGAAAAAAATCTTACTTTTCAAATAACATTAATACCTGATGATTATGTTTTAGGGTAGAAAAAAATAATGGCACTCCATCTTTAATAGTTTAACTTTCAGTACTAAATTCTAGGTGAGGTCTACAGAACCATTTTGGTTAGAGTGGCCACCACGCAGATAAAGATTATTAGGGGGCCTTCCAAAATATGATATATGACTGTCGTAACTTATCCAATCTGAACATATGACATATGTATGAATTCAAATTCATAAGTAGTATTTAGTCATTTAGACCATAGGGGCTTGACCCTTTCAAACTGTGGCAGTCTAGCCAAGTGTCTGCATTTGTTTTGGAGGCTATATACAGGAGACAGTTGCTCACCAGCACCAGGTGTCATGGGGTGAAGGCTCCTTCAATTGACATGATAGGGACACTGAGAATGACACTAAGGCCACTCCAGTGTATGCACATCCTGCCTGATAGTTATGATGGCAGATCTTCAGGTGTTCTGCTGAGTCTTCATGGGGAGAAGCATTATGCATTCTGAACCATCATGGTGCAATATAACTACTTTGAGTATGCCTATTTTCCTGTCAACTAGCTTGTGTGTGAAAGTACAGCACTTCAGCAGTGGTTTTATCTGGCTAGAAGTACACAGACTGGTGTTGGATCTGGATGTGGATCTGGCTAGAAGTACACAGACTGGTGTTGGATCTGGATGGGGATCTGGCTAGAAATACACAGACTGGTGTTGGATCTGGATGGGGATCTGGCTAGAAGTACACAGACTGGTGTTGGATCTGGATGGGGATCTGGCTAGAAGTACACAGACTGGTGTTGGATCTGGGTGGGGATCTGGTTAGAAGTACACAGACTGGTGTTGGATCTGGATGGGGATCTGGCTAGAAGTACACAGACTGGTGTTGGATCTGGATGGGGATCTGGCTAGAAGTACACAGACTGGTGTTGGATCTGGATGGGGATCTGGTTAGAAGTACACAGACTGGTGTTGGATCTGGGTGGGGATCTGGCTAGAAGTACACAGACTGGTGTTGGATCTGGGTGGGGATCTGGCTAGAAGTACACAGACTGGTGTTGGATCTGGCTAGAAGTACACAGACTGGTGTTGGATCTGGGTGGGGATCTGGTTAGAAGTACACAGACTGGTGTTGGATCTGGGTGGGGATCTGGTTAGAAGTACACAGACTGGTGTTGGATCTGGATGTGGATCTGGCTAGAAGTACACAGACTGGTGTTGGATCTGGGTGGGGATCTGGCTAGAAGTACACAGACTGGTTTTGGATCTGGGTGGGGATCTGGCTAGAAGTACACAGACTGGTGTTGGATCTGGGTGGGGATCTGGTTAGAGGTAAACAGACTGGTGTTGGATCTGGGTGGGGATCTGGTTAGAACTACACAGACTGGTGTTGGATCTGGATGTGGATCTGGCTAGAAGTACACAGACTGGTGTTGGATCTGGGTGGGGATCTGGTTAGAAGTACACAGACTGGTGTTGGATCTGGATGGGGATCTGGCTAGAAGTACACAGACTGGTGTTGGATCTGGATGGGGATCTGGCTAGAAGTACACAGACTGGTGTTGGATCTGGATGGGGATCTGGTTAGAAGTACACAGACTGGTGTTGGATCTGGGTGGGGATCTGGCTAGAAGTACACAGACTGGTGTTGGATCTGGGTGGGGATCTGGCTAGAAGTACACAGACTGGTGTTGGATCTGGCTAGAAGTACACAGACTGGTGTTGGATCTGGGTGGGGATCTGGTTAGAAGTACACAGACTGGTGTTGGATCTGGGTGGGGATCTGGTTAGAAGTACACAGACTGGTGTTGGATCTGGATGGGGATCTGGCTAGAAGTACACAGACTGGTGTTGGATCTGGGTGGGGATCTGGCTAGAAGTACACAGACTGGTGTTGGATCTGGGTGGGGATCTGGCTAGAAGTACACAGACTGGTGTTGGATCTGGGTGGGGATCTGGTTAGAGGTAAACAGACTGGTGTTGGATCTGGGTGGGGATCTGGTTAGAAGTACACAGACTGGTGTTGGATCTGGATGTGGATCTGGCTAGAAGTACACAGACTGGTGTTGGATCTGGATGGGGATCTGGCTAGAAGTACACAGACTGGTGTTGGATCTGGATGGGGATCTGGTTAGAAGTACACAGACTGGTGTTGGATCTGGGTGGGGATCTGGCTAGAAGTACACAGACTGGTGTTGGATCTGGGTGGGGATCTGGCTAGAAGTACACAGACTGGTGTTGGATCTGGGTGGGGAACTGGTTAGAGGTAAACAGACTGGTGTTGGATCTGGATGGGGATCTGGTTAGAAGTACACAGACTGGTGTTGGATCTGGATGTGGATCTGGCTAGAAGTACACAGACTGGTGTTGGATCTGGGTGGGGATCTGGTTAGAAGTACACAGACTGGTGTTGGATCTGGATGTGGATCTGGCTAGAAGTACACAGACTGGTGTTGGATCTGGATGGGGATCTGGCTAGAAGTACACTGACTGGTGTTGGATCTGGGTGGGGATCTGGTTAGAAGTACACAGACTGGTGTTCTGACCTCACTGGGTACAGTTCAATTGGGTAGAGCTGATTTGAGTTGGAGTGAGTACTGAGTAGAGTAGTAGAGTAGTGTCAGCTGATTTCATGGGCTCACTTGATTTTCACATATAGGGTAGAAGACATGAATTTACTGCCTACATCAATACATCAATATTACACATTTTGATGATTTGACTATTATCTAGCATTTTATAAAAAAAAAAAATCATAATCCTTGAAAACGTTCTGTCATCACAATCAAGATTGTATGTTGTATGAGCTGAATTGGTAAAATAACAGCAGATGGTGGCCACCATAGCTGTCATCACAGACCCATAGCCAAAACAATTCCTTATGGCAGGCTTTAACTTTGTGCCAAATGTCATGCTTTCATTGAAAAGTGCACAATTTTCACACATAGAGGCTGGGCTATAAGTGGGTATGCCTAACTTTAGTCCCCCCAATACAGTATTGTTTCTATTTATTTACAATTTATACCATTACTCATCATTCATGATAATATAGGTAGGCCCTAACTTCATCCTTCTAGGTTCAACAGAATTTAAATTAGTTGCCCTTTGAAGTAATTTGATGTACATGGGCGTCCATTTTTTCCATATCATATTCCAAACATTAATATTTGAAATCCAGTTAATTCCTGGGTTAGTATTGACTTGATATAGCAAAAGAAAACAAAGAAAAAACAGCAATTGTGAGAAAATAAACAGCAATTGTGAGAAAATAAAGACTTAAGAAAAACAAAAATCTGATTTTGGCCAATTTTGAAATTGGGCAAAAAATGCATATTTTTTTCATCTGTAGATGGGCCACTCGAACTAAAATTGTTCTATAGGTCATCATCTACAAATTAGAAGCGAAAGTCAAACTTTTACAAGAGTTGTAAATGACGGTGTGTCGTGGGACCCCACTATTAATTGGGCCGAGCCTTCCTGCTACTGTCCTACTTACTTTATATTGCTGTACGCACCACATTTTCTTTATTTACTCTTCTTTACCCTCCTTTTTTAACTGCTGTGCCTTCTCTGGAAGACTGAATTTCCACTGTGGAAAAATTAAAGAATCTGGCATCATGAAATGAGATAGCACAAAAACTACAGGGAAGAATTAATGAATGAAGACTCATTCATTAATTCATGCATTTTCCTATGCCAGTTTGGTCCCTGGCTCTACCAGAGGACCTTATGGTTTGACTGTGGACTGCTGTCACCCTTCCTTCCTGTGCGTAGGTGTACCTCACCTGGCCTGTTCCCAACTGTGCCGAGGGCTGTCCTGGATCCTGGATCAAAGATGGCTACTGTGACAAGGCCTGCAACAACTCTGCCTGCGACTGGGACGGAGGAGACTGCCTGGGTAAGCAGGCAATATGGCTCTCCCTCGCTCCTCTGCAGAGGGAAAACAATACCCAATCATGGTTGTTAAAGTGCAGCTACCGTACAAGTTAGAAAAAGAAAATAAATACTAACGAAAGCATCGATGTGAATTACATCATCATGGGCTAAATTACGTGATATCAGAATGGCATGGGACCGGAATGGGTTGTTTATACCATGTAAGACGAGCAACGGCTCATGTCTCTGTACATGTATTCTGTCCATGTACAGAGACATGAGCCGTTGCTCGTATAAATACACTGACAAGCGTGTCGTCACCATGGCAACGGTATGAGTGCTGAGCAGCTCTAAATGTGTGGAGCCAGTATGACTCAAGAGGCTCACGACCTGTCAGGTGTTCCACATGACATCAGCGAGTCCCAAAATAATATGCCTCCAAACACGACAGCACATCACAGATCAGAGTATGCTTTCTTTTTTCTATTTTTGTGTGTGAACTCAAAAAAGGACTCCAAGGTCTAATATAATATCAAAAACGGCATCTGTGGTATTATATTAGTGGTATATATAGTTTCAACTTCATGTTGTCTCTGCTATTTGTGTTTGGGAATCAGCTTTCTGTTAATTTATCTTTCAAACCATTAAGTCCGATTCCACAAATGCATTCTGAATCAGTAGTTTTTTGTCCTCAAATTTGATATTAATTTGGACCCCCATATGACAATGTTTTAATCTGTTAAAAGAGTGACTTTGATTATGTCTCACCATACAATGTACATGAGTGGGGAGACCATTTTTGGGGGTCAAATTTCTAATCAAGGCAGAAATATATCTCACCATTCGGTACAGTATATCATGGCAAACCTCTACCAAAGTGACATTGCACTTCAAGCATTTATACTGACGTTCCCGTCTTGTTCTTGTAACATTGTAACATGGTCTTCGCTGCCCGCTGCAGGTGCTGGGGCCAACGGCAGGTTTGCAGGTGTTGTCGGCGGAGCAGGGGGCGCGGGGGTCCAGCCCTGGCAGTTTGCAGGGGGTCTGGGGGGTCTCGGCGGTGTGTCCTACTGCAACCAAGGCTGTGCCAACTCCTGGCTGGCAGATAAGTTCTGCGATCAGGCCTGCAACGTGCTCTCCTGTGGGTTTGATGTCGGGGACTGTGGCCAAGGTGAGTTAAAAACAAGGTTATTACATATAATCATGAAATAAGACTAATGAAAACTAGATATGATAAAGATTTTGAATCATAATATAAATGAGGCTTTACGAATGCCGACAGACGAGGGCACGCTGAAACAGTGGTTAGTGCCGGTGGGAATCTAGGTTCGATTCCTGCTAT
Organism: Benthosema pterotum; assembly: GCA_039105355.1. Taxonomy (NCBI): domain Eukaryota; kingdom Metazoa; phylum Chordata; class Actinopteri; order Myctophiformes; family Myctophidae; genus Benthosema; species Benthosema pterotum. The sequence continues at coordinate 21,437,144 of CM076987.1, forward strand.
AGTTGTGCTGTGTGTGTTGGCGGCGTCTCTCCTCGTCCGTATCATCATTGCCCACCTGATGTAGGGGACAGGAACTGTTTGGAATAACGTGTTTCTTCCATGCGCTACGTCCAACCATGGAAACTCCCCCCTGTCAGTTGAAAAGATGGCAATCATGCGATGAAAATGTATATAAAAAAAAACAACTAAATGAAACAAAAACCAAAAAGAAACTTTACAACATGTATGTAGGCAAAGGACGAAAAGGGGAATAATCCTTCTGTGACTAATGATTTAATTAATTTAATAATTAATGTAATTAATTTAATATAAAATGCTGGATATGAAATCCATCGTCCAAATTATATTACAGGTTTATTACACAAACCTTGTACTTTAATTTCATGTGACAAATATATTCCTATAACAATAAATACCGTAAACACTATATAACAATGACACTAACTAACTAAACAAAAACGTACATAAAAACGTACATACTATAAAACAGGGTCATTGGTCGTCAGTAGCTGCAGCCATTGGAATGTCTTTAACTTGTTTTCCTGGGACACTGGCAGTAACCTGGAGGTTGTCCACCTTGCAGATCACTTTGGGGAGCTTCACCGCGTCACCCTGCTGAGGAACCAGACGGCGTACGTCCTCCCTCAGGGGGAGCTCAGGCCGTACTTCAGCTTTGGGCGCGTGGCGCGCCGCGTGTCCGAGGCCCACGTGAGCGACAGCCTGGCCGTGCGACACACCTCCGTGGCCAACAAGTGGAAGACCATCCACCTGCTGCTCTACCCGGGACAGAACGCCACGCAGGTCCTTTACAACATCACCTTCCAGGTAGGTGGGCCTGGATGGCGCCAACGCACTTTCCTATTTAGAGATGGGGGAGGGGTGACATGAAGTAAAGGCTGTCGGGATCGGGAGTCGAACCCGCAGGCGCTGCCAGTGCCATGGCTCAGGCCTTGTTGAACATTTCTAACATGACATTGCCCTTAGACCCGAGGCCCATTCTACAAACACCTTCTAAATCAGTAGTTCTCACACTTTTGAGTTTTTTCCAAAAATATAGCGGATGAGTTTATATGTTTTATATTTTTGAATATATACCACCAAAAAAAGAAAAGCAAATGGACATGGAGTTCCGAGTTTAATGGCCTTCTAGGGATTCATAAGATTCATATTCAATTTCTGTTTACTGTATTTTGAGCTTTGTGAAAAAGAATTGCACTGGGCACCCATGATGAATACTACTAATAATAATACAGAAAAGACAGATAATGACCAAATAATTTGAAATAGTAGATATGCCTTTTTCCGCTTTTGTGATGATTGAAAATGAACAGATTTCCACATATTATGCAAATTAATGTAAATGATTCTGACACTTACACAAAAAATGCCAATTTTCCCCGCTAAACTGTCCAATGCCTATCCAAATAATATAGCGATTGTTGCTATGCAGGTCAAGATTTCCTGACTTGTCCGGCCTCTGCTAATGTGCCTATTGGACAAGGACAGATTGGGGAGGGGCTCCATGAAGCGTTAATTTATTATCGTTATCTTAAGGTCGGGGGGATTACTCCCGTCATAACTGTGAACGTCCTCCTTCCCTTCCAGGGCGAGGACGACCTGGAGTTCTCCATGAGCTTCAGCGTGGCGGTGGACACGCGGCAGCTCCCCCAGGCCAGCGGCAGCAACGCCACCCGGTCGGCGGCCGGCCCGGACGGCCGCAAGGAGCCCCAGGCCACCACCACGCCCACCCCGGAGCCCGCCTTCCCTTTCTCCGACGTCCCCGAGGACCGCAGGGCTCCCAAGGTCCAGCGGAAGCTTCCCGAAGAGCAGGCACCGGTCGTGGAAGTGCCGGCGGTGGACCTGGCTCTCCTGCCGGCAGCGGTGCGCAACGAGCTCCAGCGGCTGGAGGAGAAGCTTCTGGTGGGCGACATCACGGCCAAGGGCTTCAACCTCACCAGGGCGGCGCTGCTGGCGCCCTACAGGACGCTGGCCGTGTCCCCGTCCGACCAGCGCCTTGCCGCCCATCCCGCCGTCCAAGCCCAAGGAAGGCCGTATAAGGACCTGGAAACGGAGCAGCTGCCAGCAAAACCCCAGGCAGATCCCCAGGACGACGTCGCCATCCAGAAAGGAACGGACGATCAGAAGAAGACGGGCCAAGAAAATAAATTGGCGGAGGAGCGAGGAAGAGGCAACCCAACTCCCGTCCCGGTGCCGATCGACGACGACCCTCGCCGCCAGGGGCGACCGGCGGGCGGCAGTGACCCCACGCCCCCACCGCCGACCCTCAGGGCTCTTCTGGGCGACGCGGCGGCGAAGGAGAACAACAAGCCGCCTCTGTCCTCCTCGTCCAAGCTGATCAACACCCTGGTGGACAGCATGAACAGGGCCAAGAGCGCCGAGGACAAGGACAAGGCCGGGGAGGGTGGGAGGGCGGTGGCAGGGGGTCCCCCGGTGGGCCGGAGGCTCCATCACTACACCACAGCGGACAGAGGCTTTCTGCCCTGGGAGAGGAAGAAGTACTTTCAGGACCTGCTTGTGGTAAGAACCCCAACGTTGACCTGCCTGGGATTAATTAAACCGCCTACAAGCCTAGCATCTCTTTTCTGGTCATGTCATGGTACAGGGGTTGACACTAAGGTCTCGGAGGCACTTGCCCATCGGGCAAGTGCAAGTCAGGTTCTACTTGCCCTCAGCTCATGGTCACTTGCCCACCAAAAATATATTGTAAATTTTACAGATGTAACTCTTGAGAACGTAAAAATGAAACCAAATGGACCCTTGCGGGTCCATTTGGTTTCATTTTCACACTCTCAAGAGTTACAATTCATCATCTTAATTAGCCCAGGTCTACACAACTAGAGAAGGTCATTTTGATGTGTTAATTTGCCTGTTTTGTTTCCCAAATCCAGCCTGGAATTGTGGATAGCTAGAAAGCAGGGAAAGACAGTGCAATGACTGCCTTCAAGACAAATTTATCTTGTGTTGTGTTATAGTGCACTAAGTTGCACACTTGCCCGATCGGGCAACCAGGTAGCAGTCTTCACTTGCCCCACCATTTTTTTTACTTGCCCCGGGCAAGCGGGCAAGTGTTAGTGTCAAGCCCTGATAGTAGGCCAACGTTGGGCCTTTCTAGTCCCTTTGATGAACGCATTGTTGCCACATAGTTTTTAAAATTCTATGCTATGTATTAGCCAGAATATTAAACGAGTAGTTTAAAGTTATTTTAGTTTTGTCGCATCCATGAGCCAGACTGTTGTCTCTTGCGATTTTCAATTGTTTCCGTCATATTCCTAGTTTCCCTTGCTTTCTCTTAAAGGTACACTTCAACACTTGTTTATGTGGGGAATATATGTTGTCTCAGGTGAAATATTTTGATGACCAACCATTATGGAAACTGTAGTCCTGTACTGTAGTACAGTACAGTACAGGACAGTGTTGATGACATCGGAGACACTGGGGCTCAGTGCTACAATCTAAAAATCTGAAATCACATAATATTGCTCACACAAAGGGCCCTGATACACCTAGCAATGTTTTGAGCAACATCAACAAGCAACGCCAACTATCGACGTTGACTTTTAACCTTTCTATAGAAAATGATCAACTCCTGGTTGTTCAGAAAAGTCAGTTCTTTAGCGCCCTCTACTGGACAACATTTCAGAATTCTCCAATCACTGCGGTGGACAAAGACAAGGATTTTGTAACTTCTATTTCGCTAAATGAACATTTTGAGTTGGGTGAAAATGATTCAATGCAAACTAAGGCTTCTTTTTTCTGAGAGTGTACAAATGGAACCAAATGGACCCGCTAGGGTCCATTTGGTTCACATTTGTACACTCTCAGGAAAAAATGAAAATGGGTGGAATTCCTCTTTTAATGGTGTTGCCTGTTGCCATGTGTCTCATCATGTTGCCTCGTTGATGTTGACATTGCTAGTTGATATTGATCAAAATATTGCTAGTGTAGCAGGGCCTAAAGACCCCCAGGAAAGTGTTATTTTGCAAAAAGGCTGAAGTGTCCCTTTAATTTCTTTTCTTTCTTTTTTTTTTTCATTTTCGTCTCATGTTGATGACATAACCACAGGAAGAGGAGCGTCTGCAGACAGAGCTGCTGTACGAGAGCGACAGCGCCCCCGCTGGCCGGAGGCTGAAGGACACCTTCGCCGACTCGCTGCGCTACGTCAACAAGCTGCTCAACGGGCAGTTCGGCTTCACCTCCAGGAAGGTCCCCGCCCACATGCCCCACATGATCGACAGGCTCATCATGCAGGAGCTGCAGGACATGTGAGTCACTATAACTACTAGGTCCCTAGCAGCGCTGGAAAGCATCTGTGTCATCTTAGATTAGAATTAAAACGCAACGCAGATCTACAAAGCTTTCCATAACTTTCCTACAACCCATAAGTCTTTTTTTTGTGTGTGCGCAGAAGTTCCCGTTATCTTGTGATTTGTTGCCAGATTTCCAAGAGAAACAAGTGGCCAAGTGTATGAAATCAAGCACAAATGAATGAGCTGATCTAGAAGCTCACAGCGACACATTGTGAGGTTGTGCAACTGTAATTTCAAACCACATTTCATAAACACATTGAAAATTGGAATACATTTTAAACATTTCAATGAAGAAGGCACAGAATATTTTCAGATGGATGAGTGTGGACAATTACTTGTCAATCTGTGAAAAAATATGGAATACACTGGTTTAAACAACATTAAGAAGCGAGTGCAAATGAGTTATTCATGTACACTTTAGAAACAAGCCCAAATAAAATCAACCAGCAAATATTTGCAAGTGACTTTTCGGAAATAAAACGTGTCAGATGTTGCTTATAATAAGTAGACATGGCAACACTGCCCGGATGGAAGGTAAGCACGCACACAAGCAGCCCCAGAGCCTTGGCGGGGAAAATCGTGGATACAAGCACCATGCGTTGTGAGCTTGTAGCTCGGCTGTTTTCAACTTTCCCGGAACATCTAGACCACCAGCAATGCCTTCTCGTGTCCAAAACGGTCGAGAAATTACACAGTTATAGCTTTTTGTGTGGGAACATACAGACCCAGGGTCAGGGGCATATTGCTACATAAAGGAGTGGTTACACACCGCTCAAGAATCTAAAATGTTCTATTTAGCTGATGTTACATTTCAGATGACTAAATATGACTCGCACTAAATCAGGGGTGCCCACACTTTTTTGACTTGAGAGCTACTTTCAAAATGACCGGCTCAACAAGATCTACACATCAAACATGTGATTACTCCATTACTGAAAATCCATTTCAAGGTCCCCTAGAAAGTTTGAGCTTTGAAATAGTGGTGATGGTGTTACTTACTGTTATAGTGTTTAAGAATAATGCGCTTAAAATGAAAAATAGAGGGAGAGAATTGGAAGTTTTCTTGTACTGTATATGCTACTACTAACGTTTGAAAACAGAATTTGGGGTTTGAGTTGACAGTTTGTAATGTTGAGTTTAGTCTCTTGCACCCAAAACTAAGAACTTTCACGTTTTTGTCCACAACTGGGAAAGTGAACTGGCAAAACATTTGCCACTTCACAATTATTTTCCATTTTCTAATTGCGTACTCTTGAGAGTGTAAAACGAAACCAAATGGACCCGTAAGGGTCCATTTGGTTTCGTTTTAACACTCTCAAGAGTTACAGATCTATGGGGACTGTCGTGATCTACTTGCAAGGTCTGTGTGATCTACTGGTAGATCACGATCTACCCCTGCACTAAATCAATAGCCTGACTTCAGTCTGAATTGTCATTCTGTTTCACTTCATTATTCAGACTGAAGTCCCTCTCTACTACAGCAGTTTCTGGGATGGGCGTGATCAAAGCAGCAGTCTTCACGGTGATTGGTTCATACCAACCCATATCAATATTGGGAAAGCAGACGACGTTGTTGTCATTATCATGCTAATGCATTAGCATTAGCATAATAATGACGTTGCTAACTAAACAAACACAGCCGATGAGCGTTACTAGCATGTGAACAAAAGCAGTAAAATATGTCGGATGATGATGTTTATAAAACCTAAAGCCTGACGCTTCTTTAAAGAATAATAAAGTGAAACGAAGTGAGTGACAGGGCTGTTGGCCAATCAGGTGCTGGGCATGGATTTCCAACCGACAAAAACGGCCCCAAAGGCAAGGAAGCCAGTCCTTGAATCACAAAGAAAAAATAAGGTAGTATTTTTAAGGTGCTGATTCAGGGCTGAGCCAGGCTACTAAATCAACACACCTCGCTCCCTCCTCTCTCAGGTTCCCTGAGGAGTTCGACAAGACGTCGGGCCACGCCGTGCGCCACCCCGAGGACATGCAGTTCGCCTTCTCCTACTTCTACTTCCTGATGAGCGCCGTGCGGCGCCACAACGTGTCGCAGGTCTTCGACGACGTGGACACGGACCACTCGGGCGTGCTGTCCGACCGCGAGATCCGCACGCTGGCCACCCGCATCCACGAGCTGCCACTCAGCCTGCAGGTGTGGTGGTGGAACGAATGAACAGAACGGAGTTGAACCATTTTACTCAAGTGCTGCACTTGAGTACAATTTTGATGTTTTTGTAACCTAAAAAGTATATACAAGCAATACATCTCAGAATTTTAACACTTAAAACGAGCTTAAAACGAGTTTCCACGAGTATTTTGGCCACATATTTTGGCGCTAAAGTATTTTTTGGGACTTTTTTTTTTTTTTTTTTTAGATTTTTTTTAGGCGAGTGCCTAAAGCGGTGAAAGTGTGGCCCTTTTTTCTGTCTTTCTTTTTCTAAGACCGTTCCATTTCCTGAAAATACTGTATCTAGTATCTATCACAACCATAGGAGCCGCAGTGGACGTTTAAAAGCTCTACGAGGCACTTCCTGATTGGCTAACATAATAGTCCTAGCGGGACTATTCCTCCAGCCAATGATAAAGCTTATAGGAATTTCTTTGGTGGCCTACTGCAGCCCCTAGAAGCGTCACAAAGACTATATTTTATTATCTAATTCAAGGAAGACATAATGAAAAACACAAACAAATAAAAATGAAAATTTTGAAAAAAAAAAAAAAAAAAGAAATGTTATTTTCTCCATGTAATTACATATAGGAGTTTTAATAGACCTTGCCCTAAGCCCCGCCCTCCCCACAGTGTCCAACCATAGGTTTGATGCTTTCCAGCAGGGCTCATTCATTCCAATGTTAATATAATGACCGTTTTGCATTTTATACTGGCTCATGTTTGGAACCAGTGCTTTCAAACCATAGCATTTTGGAGAGGGGCTTAACAAAATGTCTATTGAGTATTTTCCATTCCCACTACTGTGACATCTCAAGAGGTTTGTTTTTGTTATTGAATTCCAGGACCTGACTGGTCTGGAGCAGATGTTGATCAACTGTTCCAAGACTCTTCCCACCAATCTGACCCAGCTGCACCTCATCAGCCCCACGCAGGAGGCCTACTACGACCCCAGCATGGTCAGTTAACACACTCTACCCATGATACAGATTGGGTAGAGCAGGGGGTTTCAACCTTTTTGATCCCAGGGCCCACCATTTATTCAGCATTTAAGCCACGGACCAACATTTGAGGACATTTTAGCCCCACAGACCCCAAAACTAAAGATTTATTTTGCTTCTGTCCACGACCGTTAATCTTATAGTTGTGTAGACTTGGGGATAATTCACATGATGAATATTTTAACTCTTGAGAGTGTAAAAATGAAACCAAATGGACCCGCCAGGGTCCATTTGGTTTCATTTTTTACATTCTCAAGAGTTACTTCTGGTTAAACAACTTAGCTGGGGACCACCTGGAACCCTCTCGAGGACCACTGGTGGTCCCTGGACCACTGGTTGAAAACCACTGGGGTAGAGTCATTCAAATAAAGTTACGTAGCTTTTATTTATTAAGCTATAATGTTGGCACAATGTTTGCCAAACAAGTCTGAAGGACAAAAGACTCTGCCCTATGTACTGTACATTTTAAGTTGAATGTATTCTTTAAATTTGAACCCACAGCCTCCAGTGACAAAGGGTCTGGTGCTGCACTGCAAGCCCATCACTGAACGCATCCACAAGGCCTTCCGAGACCAGAACAAATACAAGTACGTCTGTCAAGTGCTGACATTCACATTTCTCACTGGTCGTCTGTGATATGACCACTCCATACGGAGCTAACATGCTTTTATTTGTGGTTTCAATCAAGGTTTGAGATCATGGGCGAGGAAGAGATCGCATTCAAGATGGTGCGGACCAACGTCTCCCACGTGGTAGGGCAGCTAGACGACATCAGGAAGAACCCCAGGTGAAGATCTAGAGTTTAGTATTACGGAACCTTCCTGTTAGCACCCGACCTGCTTGCTCTGGGGAGATTCTGACCTTATAATGGATTGCATTTTCATACGGCTTCTCTAAGTACTATGTGCTTACTCTCACGGCACTATTAAATGGTCTATTCATTCATACGTTTGGGGTGGAAGCAAATATATTTGATAAAAAATACACAAAATTGAAAATGTTCACATTTTTTTGGCATGCATTGTCAGCTATGGCCATATAATGACCACATACTGTACAACAGATATATAACGGATGTGGTCTTAAAGTTCGAAAAATGTATTTTTCTGATGCCTGTGACGTGCTAAACCAGTACCTGACAACCACATTGTCTGTTCGCGTAGGAAGTTCATCTGCCTGAACGACAACATAGACCACACTCATAAAGACGCAGCCACGGTGAAGGCCGTGCTCAGAGACTTCTACGAGTCCATGTTCCCTCTGGCCTCCCAGTTCGAGCTGCCCAGGGAGTACCGCAACCGCTTCCTGCACATGGACGAGCTGCACGAATGGTGGGTGCATGTTTATTGAATGGCTCAGATGCATGGTGTTCTAAGCATTATGCTTGAGCAATTGAAACAAGGTCTACAAGCTGTTTTTGAAAAATCATGAAAATGTGGCACGAATCTTTGAATATATTATTTCAGAATCAAACATTTTTAACTCAAATCTTTGCCTCTGGGGATCCCTAAAACATTTTTTTTAGATGGGGGTCCGCAGCCAAATAATTTTGCTGGTTTTTCGTATGAAATATGTTGAGCATCACTGGCACAGGAATGTAGATTTTTTTCCCAGGAAAACTAGAATATAATGTTAGAAATTAGAATGTAGCATCAGAAACTAGAATTTAGTCTCAGAAAGAATCTAGTGTCAGAATCTAGAATCTACTGTCAGAATCTAGAATCTAGTGCCAGAAACTAGAATCTAGTGTCAGGAACTAGAATCTAGTGTCAGGAACTAGCATCCAGTCAGAACAAAATGGTTTAAGTTCCAACATATATAAACCTTCAATATGTATTTTTATAAATGTGCTGCGTCTGTGTATGTACAGTACGCGTGTACAACAGTATTTCATGTAACTTGGGAACCGCTTCGCCCCTCTGACTTTAATCGTCGGATGGCCAGTTGTCCAGAACCAGCACAAATGCCTCTTTCTGGACTCCACCCCTATTTTTCCATATATGGAATTGGCCGTAACACATACCACTTCATATTTGGGCATGTCTGACACAGAACTCTTCATTCATAGGAATAGAGGGACACAGAGAGACAGATACAGAAATCTCCATGTATGGCCATAAAAGGGACACGGACAGATAGGTGGAATGGGGTACTAATCTTTACACGGGTACAGTGGGTATTGCACTAGCCTTGGTGGGGCATGGATTTCCAACTTCTATCGTTACTGCGTCGGTAACGACATTCAGGGGGACCAGTCTAGTCATCATTCAAATAAAGTGTAACTTTTTGCCAGTTGTTTCGGTGGCCACTTGCGACACCTTTGTGGTCACTCTGCAGGACCACAGTTTGAGAACCACTGGGCATGCTGCCATTCCTTCTGGTGGCATCTGTCTAAAGCAGTGGGCGGCGACGACCCATAACTCTCTTCTCTCCCATTTCTTCCACTCCATCTGTCTCATCATCGGAAACCTTACTCATGAGTCCTGTTGTTTGTTTTTGTTGCTTCATTTTGTGTGTGTGTGTGTGTGTGTGTGTGTGTGTGTGTGTGTGTGTGTGTGTGTGTGTGTGTGTGTGTGTGTGCGTGTGTGCGTGTGCGTGCGTGCGTGCGTGCGCTTTGCAGGCGTGTGTATCGGGACAAGCTGAAGTTCTGGACACACTGTGTCCTTGTGACACTCGTCGTCTTCACCGTTATCTCCTTTTTCGCTGAACAGGTTAGTGGCGCACACACACACACGCACGCACGCACGCACGCAGACACCCTCCCAGAGACAAACCATTGTCTTGTTTCTATGGTTACAATCCAGACTTTTCCAGTGTGTGTCACAGTCTGTTCACCTGACTTGTGTTGTTGTGTTGTGGGATGCATCCTCCTACCCACGCAACTAACACTAACCTATTATTTATGATACATGTTCTTTATATCCTAGAGTGTAACGGTGGTCTCCTGCTCTCTCCAGCTCTGTTATAAGCAGAGAATCCATTTTCAGTGTCATGATATGCCACGCCACATACAGTATGTCAAATTCAAGGCCCAGGGGTCAAACCAGGCCTGTGAATGAATTGTCTTTGGCTCGTGGGATGATATTTAAATACTGTTTGAACTGGTCCTCTGGTGTAAGAATTAATGCACAATCATGTTGTACTTTCTCAAATCAATTGATTTACTTAATTTTACTATATAACAGAGCCTGAAACTGAGCATTAATAATGCATTTTTATTTTGTCTTGCTATTAATGGACTTAATAGCAATTTAAATTGCCATTTATAGCTGATTTTTGCTGTTTGCCCAGTGCCTGCGTATTGAAACACAGTCTTATACCCATTTTTCTAATTTGGCATGCTGTGTATTTGAGTTTACATCCCTGTGCTATGTGATGTAGTGACGATACAAAGGCATGACTACTACAACACAAACTCGAGCTGATAAATAGCAGAGCATTTTCTAAAACAACATTTTACATATGGGGTCCCCACTTCAAATATGTTTATTTTATTTATTTATTTATTGGGAGGGGGTCAATATGATTATTTCTAGGGGTTCAAATACCGGTAATGATTATTTGGGGCGGGGGGTTTCACAAACCTGAACAGCTTGTGAACCCTTTGCCCTAGTTAGCCTGGACAATGATTACAGAGGACACATTCCAGGTACACAGTATGCAAAATGTACTCATCAGCCAACCATGTGAAAATCCCTCTCGGCGGAACGCCGGCTCTCACATTACTACCCACAAACTTAACAGAAGTATCTTCCTAGTCTTTGTGGCACGTGAGACCAACTTTGTTGGTCTTCTCCAACGGGCAGACGGGTGGGTGCGCATGCCAAATGGAGACGCATCAGGGGCAGATCTAGGCATGGGCATGGAGGGGGATGCCCCCCAAAATGCCCTGACTGCCCCACCAAACATGATAGCATGCATTTCAAATTAAAGTGCTTATATTTAAAATGATGTAAAACACTACTACTGCTACTAACTAACTACAGCTGTGTCACCACTAAACCAGAAAACTCTTTGAGTCAGACCTTTAGCTTCATGCATGCTGCGTGTCTGTTGCAACTTCAACAACAACTGACATTATTATTGGTGCTTACTTGATTAATAAAAGTCCTGTAACTGAAAATGGTATGGGTGCGGCTGCGATGAAGCCGCCCCCCTTCTCTTGCACCCCCAATTGGGAAATGTTACGTCCGCCCCTGAGGCGCATGCGTTCCTGTGTGATTACCGCTGCCTCGCGCGTGATTAGCAACTTGACACAGACATCGACAGCATAATCGCCATGCAGGAGGTTACAACAGGGTTCGCCGTGTCGGTTGTACTTGGCCCCCGGGTTTGTGGCACTGGAGGGCACTGACCCAATCTGAGATGCATTCTTGGTGTCCAGTTCCTCCTTAGTGATTCCAAAGAAAGATTAACAGTTGGACAGACCTTTTGAAGAAAGTGTACACACACCCACACACACACTCCCACCATGGCATCAGATGGCTGGCTGTCAGAGAGATGTTTTGTTATGGATGTTTATGGGAAATGTTAAGTCACGGCTGGAAGATGAAAAGCATTGCATGCAAGTTGAGTGTGAGGTCAAATGGTATCATGTCTCACTATGTAGATACCGGTATCTGCTTTTTGTATAATTCGACCACAGACGTCTGTCTGAGAATATGTTGTGGCACAGAAGATGTTAGTATAATAATGATATCAATGATGATGTTATTAATGTTAAATCTGCTCATACAGTATTTGCATTTTGTTTTAGACAAAGTATAAAGTCAGGTTATAGTAGTAGTTATACTGCTAAAAAAGTGTTTATTTTATCTTTAGGTCAGCCATTCTTTTGCGGTAGTTTTAGTTTTAGGTTTGGGCGAGTTGAGCCGGAGAAACGATGACTATTGGGGTTTTGTAGTTAATTCTAACCTACGTCACAGAGGGAGCATTTTCCCCGTATTTGAGCCAAATTCAGTGTGATTCAGTCAATGTGTGTCCCATTGCAGGCAACATGGTAAGAGGTAACTTGATTGTTCTGCGTTGAGATACTGCTGTTGGCTTAGGGTGCATTCAGACTTGGATGTTTAAAGTGTTGCGATTACGTACAACAGGGGTTTTCAACAGGTGGTCCTTGAGGGACCCTTGCGGGTCCATTTTTACACTCTCAAGAGTTAAAATATTCGTCATCTGAATTAGCAGCACTTAATTAAGCCGTTTACACCATTTTGTTTGCAAAATCCAGCCTGGAACTGTGGACAGAAGCAAAAGAAATCTTTAATTTTAGGTCTTTGGTGTGCAACTGTCCTCAAATGGTGGTCCGTGGCTCAAATGCTGAATAAATGGTGGTCCCTGGAGTCAAAAAGGTTGAAAACCACTGACGTACAAAGTTGATAAATGACTGTGCGAGTGACTGGAAACACACACATCGCTCTGCTTCAACAATCCTAGTCAGAGTGCTCCTTTAGACAGACGATGGGGTGACCTGTTAACCTGAATACTTATCTATTTGGGGGGAAACGAATTGAGTCAAACAAAAAGCAGACAAAAAAACTGTCCCTCTCTCTTTTGTTCCCCCTCTCCTGTCCTGTCCTGTGTTCTGGTGGTTGTTCCTTTGGTCTTCATGATGTCATTTCCTGTCTTCCCCTCAGCTAATCGTGCTGAAGCGTAAGCTGTTCCCCCGGCGCAGAATCAGCAAGGAGAGCAACCCCGAGCGCGTGTGAAAGATGCAAGCGTAAAGTCCTCCTATTAAAAAAAAAAAAACAAATCCTGTCCTGGTCTGAACCTTAACTTCCAACCAAAGCTCTTCTCCATCCTCGCCCCCCCCCTCCCCTCACCGTCCTCTCGGTACTCCCATTGGGTGGAGGGGACAGACTAGGGGACCGTCCCGAGTCGGGGTGACAGAGTACAGACTCGGCGCGTTGAACGCCCCACGTCGGCACGGATCAGCGATGGACGAGCTCTGGCCTAGGCGCTGAGTGAGGGGGAACCGGACTGCAAGACTACTGGACCGACATGTGACAAAGGCAGCAGAGACCGGCATATAAGATATGCACACACACAACTAAGCCCTGCGATGGCACAGCCATGAAATCGATGTGCTGTTGAAGTGTGAAACACTAAACCTAACAGCGTGTGTGGGTGTGCACATGCATGTGCACATTACTATAATTGTGAGGGTCAAACTTTATCACAAGTGTGGTACAATAATGTGAAAGAGACATTATGAGGACAATTTCCTTGCTACCTCACAAGATTTTTATTATTATTCTTTTTTATCGCTCAATTTATTTTATTCTTTTTTTTTTTCCGGCTATAATCTATTATGACAAATCTACAAGCCAAGATAAATGACGATTCATTGCCTTCCTAAATTGCTGATATATCCTCACAATTATAGTAATTCACCGTGTTTGTGCATCAGACCTCTGTCTGGTGTTATGGAACTGAAAGTGGGGATGGAGAATGTCAAAGGTACTGTGGATACGAAGAATGAATTGACGACCACCTTGAGGACCACTTGAACCCTTAGTGTCTCCCTATTCTGGAGAGAACTTGGGCTGAGATACGTTGAGCTTGTGGATCGGCTGTTTCCAGCGAAGAGGTTTGGTGTAGACGACAACGCTAGCGGATCCAGCGTTGAACCCTGGGGGACCCCAGGCTGCCATAGGGTTTAAGTGGCTAAGCCTAATTTATATCCTCTTATGGTAGGATGAGTAACTAGCTTGACGATCAGGTTTTGTCGGACAGTGAAATGGTGGGTATAAATTAAGCTTTACTCGTGCTAGTAGGGGGGAATAAAGAAAACATGAGTTGTATTTATATAAACGTCGATCAAGTGCCTTTTTTGTAAGAGTTGGAAAGATTTTTGATCGTTCCCTCAAAGCATTCCTGCACACCCATACGTCCCTTTTTACATTGGAATCATCTTTTATAAAAAATGGCTCTCTCATGGACATCGTCTTACAGTGACCGGGTGTTGCTATGGTAATGACTGGGATTACAAGTACTTTGAGCATTATTTATATTTATGTGGGACGATTTAAAAAAACAGATCTATGAATGTGTGACAGTGTATTTCCCAGTTGCCTGTGTGTCCACGTGGGAAACCGTGACTCTTCCATAAGTGTCTGAAATTCAGACCCACCCGCATTCGGCATGCTTAAAGTTAGTTTGATTGTATTGTTGTTCATGATGCATTTCATATGAATGGCATGGAATTAATTTAGACAGTTCTACTTGTTCTGTCCTTTTTATGACTCCATAACTTTAAAAGGTACAGTATGTTTGTTTGTACAGTGTATTCGGGTTGTGTGGCTGCCTGTCGCACACAGACAATTGTGAGCTTGTAGATCGTCTGCACAGCAAAGTATAAATTGAGCCTTATAGGTCTGTGATTCAGTCGTCTTGAGGTTTAATACCTGTTGCTTGCCAAACATTCAAACTGAGGCGATGACAGTTTCTACGCTGCTACTGCACACATGAAATGATGTAATGTCATGCAAAAAACAAACAAAAAGAATATCCCGTTCCTGGCTGCAAATCCTATCAATTTCAATGTTATGTTATTGTGCTACTGTGTCACACATAATTGGTAGCAATATCTGTCAGTTTCATGAATATTGAAGCAATGAAAATTATTAACCAATTTAGGCCTGACTTTAATCTGACAAAGACCTCTAATGCCTGACATAAGTTTTCTGAAAAACTCTAAAAAAAAATATATTATGTACAGAGTCCAAAATGGATTCCCGGTTCCCGCCCAGGTTAAGTTATGTTAATAACTACATTGGAAACAATTAGAAGACAGTTACATTTAAACATCTGATGTACATGGCAATTTGTAACTCGCAGCATGTTGGCAATTATGGATGATTTGTAGCTCGACAAGTATATTGATGGGTGATGGCGTGCGAATAAGACTTTTGCATAAACGTCTGCAGCCCCATGACTAGGTTTTCAGCCAACTGTGACAATGTCTGACATGGGACCTTGCCTATGCTCCCTCACACCTGACCAAGCCCTAACCCAGGGGTCGGCAACCCAAGATGTTGAAAGAGCCATTTTCGACCCAAAATTAAATTCAATCTGTCTGGAGCCGCATTTTATTTATTTATTTTTTTCCTGAGAGTGTGCAAATGTGAACCAAATGGACCCTGGCGGGTCCATTTGGTTCCATTTGCACACTCTCAGAAAAATGGTCCTCAAAGAAAAATCATTAACATGGTGAAACACAACCTTTCTTCAGAAATGGAGTTTCAAAAAAAATAAATAAAGGAGTTTTACAGAACTCCATTTCTAGTCCACACAACATCTCTAAGGTATATTAATGACATAGTAAACTGAGTAAACCTTTGAAAATGGGTGGTTCAGATTGAAAGCTCCACCTCTGATAACTGCTGGGCTTTTTTGACATGGCCAAGTGCTACTTTAACTGGCAACTGTCAGACAGCACAACGCGTTTTCGGTGGCTGAAATGTTTATATTATTTTGGTGTGGATCACCCCAGTGTGCAGCAGGGGCGAAATCCAAAAGCGACCTCGCCCGCGGGCGCCCGGTTTCAAAAGCGGGCGCCCGCTTTCACAAAAACGGGCGCCCGTTTTCAAAACCGGGCGCCCGTTTTTGTGAAACCGGGCGCCCGTTTTTCACAAACGGGCGCCCTTTTCAAAAGGTTATGGTTAGGGTTAGGTTAGGTTTAGGCATAGGTTTACTGAGGTTAAGTTTAGGGTTAGAGTTAGGTTTAGGCATAGCCTAGTTTGTGAAACCGGGCGCCCGCTTTTGTGAAAGCGGGCGCCCGCTTTTGAAACCGGGCGCCCGCGGGCGAGGTCGCTTTTGGATTTCGCTGGCTCTCCCAGTGTGTGTATGTAATAATGCTACAGCCAGCGAGCCACTAGGGCTGTGTTCTAGAGCCCAGTGTGTATGTAATAATGCTACAGCCAGGGAGCCACTAGGGCTGTGTTCTACTAGGGCTGTGTTCTAGAGCCCAGTGTGTATGTAATAATGCTACAGCCACTGAGCCACTAGGGCTGTGCTCTAGAGCCGCATGTGGCTCCTGAGCCGCAGGTTGCTGACCCCTGCCCTAACTTCAGTCCAAACTGAGGGCTGACACTTTTCATGCATGACCATGGCATTGAGTTAACTCTGGGATTCCCCCCCTGGGAAGGAGGATGTGTCAAATTCAGAGTGAATCGTTTTCACACTGAAATAAAGAAAAAAATAAGTTATTTTGTTTGTGGTTTCACTGGTGTTGTTTATTTTTCTTTTAAAACCATTACAAGAGGTATGAATGAAAAACAAAAAAACAGTTCTTATTACAAGCATTGTCTCGCATACTTGTTAGTACAAAGGTGTCTTCATGGTGTGTGTTATTGTTTGGGACAGTGTGACATCGCATTAAACTAGAACATTTGCAACGCATACTGTATGTATATTTCGGGTCGTTAAGTTGAACGCAAAATTTAGAACGCTCCCTTCTGCAACGTACATCAATCAGAAGGAGGAGATCGAGGGGGCAGCATGACTCCATCATTGTCAAGATTATGGAGAAAATTTCTGACCCTAAGGTAGCTAGTGTTCCGGCACTGTAGTAATAATGTCCCTTTGTCTATCCCTAGTGGAGTTGGGGGAAAACAAAAAACAACTTCGATCTCGTAGAAATGTCACATTCCAGTCTATGATTGCAAAAAACCCATTCAGGTAAAAACGGTTATCGGTTAAACGAGTGACGACTCAGTCACTGCGTCTTTTCAAGTACCAAATATACATCCACCTATACAGTTTCTAACTACATAGTTTGTATAAGTGACGTAGAAGAGGAAAAAAATAAGCCATTTACGTGTAGTGCGAAGAACGGAAGGCCTTCAAACAAACTAGCGTTTGTGTGTGACACTAAATTGATATAGCATTCACTTCCAGAAATGAAAGATTTCTGCAGAGAAGGAGGCAGAATAAAAAAATACATTGTTCATCTGTGGCTTTAAATATTCAAGGAGAAATTAAAATACAGAAGAGAAGGAAAAAAAAAACATTTAAGCAAAAATATTTAAGGCGTCATTTGAATTCTATACAATCAAAAGGATTAATATTAGCCCTTTAGGGAGGAGGAAATGGAGAGGAGACGTATAGCCAATGCATCATCTATTGACGACTTTCCATCAAGGCCACTTTGTATAAATCGGCGGTGCTCAAACTTTTAGATGTCAAAAACACCCCAGAAGTGCAGCATTTGGCTGCCGACTCAACCGCAGAATATTTGCGCAGCCAAATGCTGTTAAGTAATTTGGGGGTTCCTCGACCTGAAAATGTTTGGGAACTGGCAGGCAAAAACGGATGGCATTCATTTGAAGCCTCACAGGAGAAATCGTCATAAATTAACTCAGCATTAACAGGCCTCCTCTCCCTTCACCTGCAGCCATATGACAGTGTACCTCATTAACAAGTCAGCCCACATTTACCACCTTCATTGGAAATTACTTGAGGTCCGAATGGTTATTTGTTTATTTTTGCTTTTTCTTTCATAGCCCTGATTTGAATTCATTTCGGATTGAGCCACATTCATTTAATTAAATATAACTTAGAAATGATTCACTAAAACATATTTCCGCGGGTAGGCCTACAACAACGGTTAGCTTTGGGCGCACGTCAAAGCAGTGGATTGTGACTATTAGTATATCGTCAGTCATGTACAGTGGTTATTATTAAAGAGCTGTTCCTGAACACTATGACAGTATAGAGCTTTAACCTTTTATCGTAAACCTTGATTTTGATTTTGTTTTAATCAAAATTATAAAACACTTGCTCTACTTTGAAATTACTTGACCAGAGAGGAGATTTGATTTGATGTCTGCCCAAGCTAACATGCGTAGTACCCGTTGAAACAAACTTATTTTGGTCACTGAATTGGAAAGGAAATAATGGAACGATAGTCGATTCGATGCAACAAAGAATAACCCAATTACCTGATATTCCAACATGTGCCCGATTTCCTTTAATGTCTAGGGATTCTGTGTGTCTACTTGTATTACTATACTTGCCAAAAGTATCCTCACCAAGACACGTGGTTCCATTTTTTTCTTTATATATTTTTAAAGGGGTTTAGGGCAATTTATACATATTTGCGCACTGGTGTCCCACGCCGAACAAAATTGCTGTTGCACTTCTTTGTGAGCTTTTAGATGGACGGCTATTTTCAATGCCGACCGAACACTTTGATGTCCTCGCAAGTATAGTATTACAAACGTGTGTGTGTGTGTGCTGGTCAGTCTGTATTCCTGCATCAGATCAGGGACCTGCAGACTCTTTCAGTGGTGGTGATTATCATCAGACATAGTTCTACTGAGAGGTTGTGGTGACTGTGTGAAGGCTCGTGTCGTGGCTCTCCGGGGACGGCGCGCGGCGCCGCTGCTGCTCGTCGTCCTCGTCCTCTGCTCTCAGAAGCAGAAGCGGGGCGACGTCTCGCTCGTCCCCGGGCTCCTCCCGCCGGGCAGGCCATCATTCGCGGTGGGCGTGGCCTGCGGACGGCGGCGACGGGATGCTGAACACGCGGATCTTGAGGTGCGTGGCGATCTGGAGGCACACGCCCGTGCAGTAGCGCGCGAGGTCCAGGAAGGAGAACACCTGCGAGGAGGAGGAAGGAGACGGAACGACTGAAGGATGATCCTGTTATTGCCCCTTCTACTCATGGTTAAAGAAGCACTTTTCCAATTCAATATGCTAATGTGCCACACATTCTACAGTACAATCAGCTCCCAGTACTGTACGGCTTCACATACAATACACAGTAGTTGCTCAAGCTTACGCTACTCTGAGATCGAACCCAGAAACTTGTGATCCTCTACCTCTCAAATGAGCTACCCAGACGTACTGTATGGATGTTTGTAAGTAGCATGGATTTAAGTTAACAGGAGCTGTCATGATGGCATACACTACTAGCAAATAAATGAAAGACACCCCACCTGTGCTCATGCAACCCTTTCCTCCAAACTATTTTGCTAATGTCGTCATTATTGTTGGCGATTTGTTTGTTTTTACCCCTCAAAGAAATAGCAGATAAAGCTCACAGCCTCTATGTTTATCCGTCCTCCCTTTTCTGAAAGCCATGGCGCTTGCACCAAACAAATGTAGTTAACCCCGTAAACCGGCTAAATGTGGACTTGCGTCACCATCGTCGTGCAAGTGAGTACAAAATAGGGGCGGATGTAACATGTCCCATTTGGGGGGGCAAGAGAACATGTTGGAGGGGCAAGAGAAAATGGTATGGGGCGGCTTCATTGCCCGTGTCGCCACGGGCGATGAAGTCGCCCCCATACCATTTTTGGTTACAGGTTTTCAATGATGAAATGCTGTTGGTTTAGTGGTGTCAAAATTGCAGTTAGTAGCAGCAGTAGTGTTTCAAATCATCTAAGAACTTCAATTTGAAATATCTTGGGTTGTTTTGCATGGCATCGTGTTTGGGGGGGGGCAGACTGGGTATTTAGGGGGGCAATGCCCCCCATGCCCATGCCTAGATCCGCCCCTGGTACAAAATAGGGCTTCCGTGTGAAGCGTGTGCACAGTCAGTGACAGTATTGCTAAGAGGATGAACGTCATCGCAGTGTCTCACCATGGCCGTCCAGAGCACCATGTGCTCGTCAAAGTAGCTGTTGAAGTACTGGTTAAGGAAGAGGAGTCCAGGGCCGATGAAGGCCGTGTCTGGGAGGTACAGCTCACTCCTGGTCATGTGGGCAATCTAGACGACAAGGTACAACCATGAGGAACATGCAGTACGTCTCAGGAACTGTCACGTGGTTACGTGGTCACGTTTGCCCTGCAAATGACTGAGATTACGACTGAATTGTGTTCGTGGCGTAGAGCACTGGAACCTATGAATTAAAGGCTTTACAGACGGGGAGTGATAAAACACCTGTATTATCGCGGTGATTCCACCGTGCCGCTCAGTCAGGCGAGAATCGAGTAGCAAGTAAAAAAAAAGTTCACAGGATTGAGGTCTAAAATCAAATGTGGCCATGTGCACGACACGAGCACGCATAGTGTTTTCTAAGCACAAAACGCTGGTCCTGTTTAAAATGAACTAGAAGGCGCGATTTATTACTGCCAGTCTGCAAAGCCCTTAAAGAATACATTTTCATTTGCCTGGTAATGAAAACATGTTAACTTCTTTATTTATTTATTTTTGTCCAGCACCGCTCTAGGCCCAGTCGGTGCGTACCACCAGCTTGTTGGAGATCTTGGAGATGACCATTCCGAAGGTGAGGATGTACAGACAGGGGTGCAGCTCAAACAGCTGGCTGGAGGACTTCTTGAAGATGATGAAGGCCAGCGTGAGGAGGAGCATGATGTGCACGCCGGGGAACAGCACACTCGTGTCCTGCATGAAAGAGACACACACCAGTCAGGACCTGGCCGAATTTGACTAGACAGATCTGGCCCAAAGATTTCAACTAGCATAAATAAATTCTGCCCATTATATCCTGGTGGCCTCAAAATGTCATTCCCAGCTAAAGATTTGAGCCAAACCAGCTCCTACTCGAAGCGAGTTTGTATTGACTGTTGAAGGAAAAAACAAAAAACAGCTCCCCAAAAATCAGACTCATCAACTCCCAATGGGATTTTTCCCCCGAATCGGGTCTAGGGACAAGCCCTGGAGGCTTCATTTTTGGGGATTTTCTTTAAATGGTAACAACTCGTACTATCTCGGACTAGGCAGTAAATGGGTTAAGACGCACATCCTTGGATGAATCAGAGAGTCCCAATTAGTCAATCTACATCGACACATTGTTTTTCAAAAGTAGTTTTAGGGATGAGGGGTTAAGTGTGAGACTCTACTGTGACAACTTGATTTTCCGCTATGATCAAATTGAATTGAATTGCTGTTTGTCTATTTGTCTGATACTTACAGCCACCGTGGAGCCGTTCTTCCCCACGCCTCCGTTGAGGATGACGTGGAAGTAGTTGTAGCAGGAGTACAGGGCCCCACCGATGATGCCCAGGATGGGGAGGACGTAGAGCGGCATGCCCAGCACCTGGGGGGAGGAGGAAAACACCACCAATCAGCACCCAGCTTACTGCCAACTGGTCACCATGGGAACAGCAGGAGGAGGAGCATGTATGAGCGGTGGGCGGGGCATGCCAGGTGAGCACGATGGGAACCACAAAGCCAAATTATGCGGGTGACATTTGTCTTTTTTAATGCCAGATCATGTCTAATAGTTCACTGGTTCTCGGTGTAGGATCTGCGGACGCACCAAGGAAGGAGCTTTGATGAGTCGCGGGTCTGTGACTCGAGAGAGTGTCTAAATGGAACCAAATGGACCCTAAAGTTATCCCTAACCCGAAAGAGAGGGGGTTATGTAGTAGAATACAAAAGAAACGGTTCATCCAACTTTTTTTTCTTTTTTTTTTTTACCAAGTTGGCCAACTAATATGACATATTGCCATAGGAAATCTGCGTCATAGTCATCGGCTTTTGTAATCCAAATTAGATTATGTAAAAACGTCTGTAGCCTTCCATTTCTGTACTGTAGTACAGAAATTGAAGGCTACTGAATTTTGCCATTTCTTTTTTAGTGTTCATGCATGCACAGTCACTAGAGGGGGGTAGAGGTGTGTGTGAAAATGCCTCGGCCAACGTCTGTTTTTGCACTGCTTACACTGCAAGAAGACATGTAGGTCTAGGATGTTGTGCACTGGGGTGGTAGCATGCAGCCCCCTTTACACGTCCATTTGTTTCCATTTGGACACTCAATGAGTTACAGACTCAGACCTGAAATTTATTGTGGAGGAGCTTAGGGCTGAGATAAGGGTTGAGTAGCATGTGTATTGTCAAACACTGGGGTTGTCATGATTCTGCATCCATTCTGAGCATTTGCTTTGCAGGGGAAAAAAACACTCCTTGTGCTAAATCATAGCCACTAGCCAAAATGAGTGATGATGCCATGGCCGTTGTTAGACTAAGGAGTGTTTTTCGTGCAAAATTAATTCATGGAATTGATTCAGAATCATGGAAAATCTCTAGTTTGACTCGTCACATTATACTTAAAGTATGAGATTTAGAAAAATGTTGCCTCATCATAAGTTGTAAATGGTGGCCATATGAATTTGGTCCGGCGTTGCGAGCACAAAGGCTGTCGGCTCGGATGCCACAGCGAAATAATTATAGCAGGCTCTGGACTACATCTGTGCGAAATGTCCCTAAGCTCGTCCACTATGAGAACCAGTGCACTAGATGACCTGTTGCCATGGCGTTAGCTATACCCGTAATATTTACCTTTTTGTCATTTCCCTCATGTGATGTTGTTTAGTCAAGCCTCCACAGGCAGCACAGTGAAAGTGAAACATAAGGTCTATTTAACGGCTTGTAGGAAGATAACTACACAATAGGGATTGGTAGAGATGTTAAAGAAGGTGTAAGTGATATTGCTTGATAAAAAAAATGAGTTTTTAATTGTCCTAGAGAGCGTTTCCAGTAAACGCAGTCAGGACCGGGACGAATTGGTGGCGCCTTTATCGAGGCAATCCAAGACTAGTCAAACCTGGCCCAGAATATCACCTGATTTCAACCAGCATAAATCCTGTCCACTAAAGACGGACGTCCCTGGATGATCAATCATAACTAGTCAGATTTGGCCTATAGCTTTATTTCAATTGGTGAAGATCTCCTGGAAATGATGTAAAGATCTCCATATGGGCTGTGATTTTACTTGAACATCACTGGAATCCTCCAATTTATTATTATTATTAGATTATTTTGGGCCAGATCTGACTAGTTATGATTAAGTTAGTCAGGCCTCAATCTGACTCTTCTCTGATTCATCCAGGGACGGATTTGTGTTGGTTGAAATTAGGAGATATTCTGGGCCAGGTTGGACCTATCTTGGATTATCTTGATCTGGAACACAATCAAGACATCACTAAGTTGTGTCCGTCTGTCTGTCTTTCTTTCTGTGCAGAAAAGAATTAGAACATTATCAAATTCAAGCTGATGAATTCTCTGATGAATAATAAGACAAAACTGGCAACACACCTGAAAATGAGCTGTTTACTAAAGAGCTGCCAAGAGGGGGAGACAACACTCTGAAATAAAGAGCTTTTTTTAAACAAAAAAACTTTGTGCTAACCGGAAAAATATATATCACTTAAAACAACTTTAACACCATCCCTGTCGGGAAGAAACCATGAATCTAAATATTGTTTGTGGTTGTCCACAGATGCCCTATTTTACACTTGGGCATGTGAGTGCCATGCTAATTTAAAAATGCACTGAATGTCACATTTTGACAGGCTGTGATCTTTTGATCCTACAAAAGGTTTCCACCCCAACATTGACGACAGAATTCAAGGCAACACAATTTTTCCTATACTATTAATGACGAGGTGACATTGTGTAGTTATGTGTGTGTGTGTGTGTGTGTGTGTCCACAGGCGACGGAGGGGACTCTACCGTGCTCTGCCAGAGCGCCACGCCGCCAAAGGCCGACATCAGATACATGCCCATGATGGCGAACTGCACCTCTGTGACGTCCACCCTGCAGTAAAACAAACACACACACACACTCCGTTTGTTACCACGCTTTGTAAACACACAGACACGTTGACAACATTAATATATGTTGTTCTTATTGTGATCATAAGGCCCACTTAAATTTTCGCCAGGATATGTACTGTATGTATGACACCGCAGGCGATTTTAGGCCGGGGGAGGGCGTGTCATACATTGGCACAGGAGTCCAACTCATTTACTAGTGTAGCAGGTGGCTACAGCCTCTGTCGTGATGGCCTCCAAAGTCTAGTTGGGAGCCGACTAACACGATTGCAAGATTAAATTTTAATCTTACAAAGCCGAATATTTGTGGGTCCTTATTGGCACAAAATAGTAACTGTACTGATGTAGAAGGCATTGGTAGGATGATCGGCCACCGTTTGCGCTGCTTACAGGCCGAAGCGGAGCGTCCCGGACACGTAGGTCTGCCAGTGGGCACAGAAGAACATGAACTGTCCTATGAAGCCACAGAAGAACATCCAGTCCGGGTAGTGTCCGATCCCACATGATATACACGTCCCCACGGCCACAAACACTGCAGGAGAGAGAGACACACAACAATAGAGGGACACAACTATTACACACTGCTGTGGACATACAACAGAGAGGGACACATTAGTATTGCAAATATTTGTGTTGATCACAATACTGTTTTTTTTTTTTTTTTTTTTTTTTTTTGCCCAACCATATAGTCGCAAAATTGATTTTACTCCTTCTGACGTTTTAGGGTTTTTAGAAGAAGCACCTGTGGAGACGGCGTCACAGCCGTGGTCAAACAGCTCCCCCAGAGGAGAGCTGGTGTTGGTCCGCCTGGCCTGCTTCCCGTCGATGGCATCCAGAGACTGGTAGATGAACAGACCCAAGGCACTGAGGATGAAGGCCCAGGCTGGAGCCTGGAGAGACCCGGGACAAGAGACAGACACACAGGTGAAGGTTATTACAGCTCAATGTCGCTTGTATAAGAAGCAACTTTACCTAAATGAAGCAATACGCCATGAGAGGGAGCAGGTTACAGAGGCATACCTACCTTCCCTGGGATAAAATCCACCGGTACCCTACGAGTGGCTTATTGCTTTTCTAAAAATGTTACAATTGCGGCAACACAACAGTAACACATTGACGTCTGTAAGTTACCCAACAGGGCTTGACACTAACACTTGCCCGCTTGCCCGGGGCAAGTAAAAAAAAATGGTGGGGCAAGTGAAGACTGCTACCTGGTTGCCCGATCGGGCAAGTGTGCAACTTAGTGCACTATAACACAACACAAGATAAATTGGTCTTGAAGGCAGTCATTGCACTCTGCCTCTGTGTCTTTCCCTGCTTTCTAGCTATCTCTACCTATCTCTCTCCCAGGTTCATTTGGTTCCAAACTATCATTTTGCTGGGGTCAGGGACCACTGGGTCTGTGACCACTATGGGCTAATTAAGATGATGAATTTTAACTCTTGAGAGCGTAAAAATGAAACCAAATGGACCCGCAAGGGTCCATTTGGTTTCATTTTTACGTTCTCAAGAGTTACATCTGGTTAACCAACTTAACTGGGCACCACCTGGAACCCTTTCAGGGACCAATGGTGGTCCCCGGACCACCTGTTGAAAACACCTGGTTTAAAGCACCCAAGTAGGAAGTAAATTTAATGCAAAATTTACAATATATTTTTGGGGGCAAGTGACCATGACCTGAGGGCAAGTAGAACCTGATTTGCACTTGCCTGATAGGCAAGTGCCTCGGAGACCCTAGCGTCAACCCCTGCCCAGCTAAAGAAAGTAGTTGCAAGCTGCAAGAAAAGTAGTTCCCGGCTAACCTGCTGTAAACAACACACCTGCGACAACACACCTGCGACAAGATTCCATAATAAAAACAACAAAGCTAGTTCCAGGTGATGGAGTGATACTTACTACCAAATGTGAGCTGTCATCAGCAGTGGGTTATCAGTGGCTTTTTCAACTGTCACATGACAGTGACCACCCAATCAGAATTAAGTATTCGGATTATCAGTTTTATTTTATATAGCTGAAATCCTGTTTAGGCATTCCTTTTATCGCTATATGTATGGAGAGAGCTAAAACAATTGTTAGATGTCAGGATATCCACAGTCTCTCTCTTAGACTATTGCAAGCCAATATTATAAGAAAAAACAGTAATAAATGTTACTGTTGATGTGGGTTACAGCGCAGCTGACAGACAACAGCAGGTGTGGACGGGAACGTTCTATTTAAGTCATACTCGCCGTAGCTTACCCACAGCAGCCCTCCACCCCACTGTCCCACCCCTACATACACCAAACTCTGTTGTTCTGACTAATAGCTGGCTGGGTGAGCCGTTATGCCATTAGAGTACAATGTACAGTGCCTTCTATCCAGTGGTTTTCAAACATTTCCATGCAAAATAATGCCTCCCACATTGACATTAGACCACAGACTCAGCAGCCTTATTGTGTAGGCCCAAACATTACTAATTGTCTATCAATTACACCCACCAAGACACCCACCCAGGTATTTTTTGTCGAATTTCAAAGCCAATCATTTGCTGACTGGCAGAGACTCAAGGAAGAATCTTTTTTTTAATGTTGTATCATCATTACTGATGAGCAGGTAATTAAAGTAATGGCTGAGGAGCAATGTGACAAAAAAGAAAATAGAGAACAAAACAATGTCCAAGAATTTAAGGCATGTTGATGGTGAACTACTCCTTTAGCCACTTAAACCCTATAGCTAACCCAAATCCCAAATGGTACTACATTAACTAGGCCAGCTCCTTCTTCTCCCCTGATAAATCTCTTCACTGAAAACAGCCAACCCACAAGTTCACAAGTTATGAGCCATCAAAGTTTGGCCCCGGAATACAGTATGTGACCCAACTTGACTGAGGGACTCCTATCGTGCAGGCTCCAGCTTTTCAGCAGGAGATTATTGTTAATAATTATTTACTTATTGTGCAAAATTAGCTAATATCACAGGCAGTCTCTTCAACACCAGACTCTTGAATGTGAAGTCTAGTCTAGTAAACAGAGCAAGTGCAGGGAGGAAGTGAATCTTTCAGGCCCGTTTTCTGCAAGACATTACTCCCTATAACCTATATTTCCAAAACTTGTGAGTCAAGCTGAACAAGCAGTTCCTTTGAAGCCCTTCTTCCTTATGACGTGACAAAACAAAACAAAACAACAATCCAATTGCAGCTCTCCTCAGTCAAGCTGGGATCACATATGGATGGACCCTTGGGGTGCATGTAGGTTACTGTTGAATTAACCTCACGTCGCAGACTTTCCACGTCTGAGGAAAGCGTGGTCAGCATTACCGGTACTTATTGCCCACGTGATCTGGGGTTTTAGTGGATAGGCCCTAAAATTATGATACTCTTGATTTCCACAGGGAATATTTGGGTAACACTCATTCTGGTTTTGGGTGTTCCAGCCGGATGACTACAAACCAGTGACTACAACACGATGTAAGTTATCATCCGCTCAACTGACCGGAATGGAATGCCTCCCAGGCTATTAAATAAAGTCCAGGTTAAGGCTAGATGTTCTGCCGTGCTTCAGATTCAATCTAATTAACTTACTGTTAAGAGCTTGATCAATATTGAATAACAGATAACGATAACAGATTTGCAACCAATAGTGTTTGGTTTTTTCTTTTGTTTTTCATATCAAATACATTTTGACTGATAAGATAAGGCCTTACATACCCATATCAGCCTTTTTTTTTTTTTTTTTTTTTTACTATTTTGAAAAGCTTTTTTGGAATAGTTCAATGTGCCAATCTGACATGTTGTGAGCTTGTAGACTGGCCATTTGTAAGAATTGAAAAATGTTTTTTAGAATAGTTTTAAAAGGCAAAGAAGTTAAGGAATAAAGGGGTTTAGCGGTGACGGAAATCTAGGACTATATCTGCCTTCTTGTTGTGACTTTGCTCCTCCAGCTGTGAGTCTGAGTGTCACCGCTGACCTTTAGGTAGCCCTGCTGCTCGTAGTATATCTGTGCTACGTGTTACTCTACGGCACGCAGCAGTGTGTACTGCATGTAATACTAAGCGACAGCACTGGTGTATGTGTGCATGTATTTAGGCCTTTGACACTCTGGTTTTGAAGTACACAGTGTAGAGCAGAGGAACATTATGCTGGTGTTTGTTGTGAAGCAAGGCTGGAATGTGTGTATGGCAAGATTCCAGCTGACCCATGGTGCACCGGGGCCCAGTTCCTCCTGCTGGTCCCAGTGGGAGGAGGGGGGTCATCTGAAGACATGACCAATGCAGGCAGCCAACAACAGTGTGTGGCATCTGTTCCACACGGGCAGAGAGAGAGAGGAAGAGGAAAGGAAACTCATGCTGTCTTAAATCTCAACCCATCTTAGCTCTCCTCCCTTTCAGTCTATACTAGCCTACACTGATATCAGAGTCCAGTGATACCGTCTTCTATCTGCCAACTGATCGATACGTTATCTTAGACGGTACCATTACTCGAAACCCCTGATATACTAGTGGACATGCACGAGAATGTGCTTGCGCAAAAGGCACGGTGTGGAGACTTTCACCCGCATCACACAAGCAAAAGTTTGCCAAGAACGCCGTGATTGGGCAAGGGAAAGACGTGTACCGATCGGTCCAAGTGTCACAACTACAATGGGAATACGAGTGCCAGTGTAATCTAGAGTGATAGGGTGGCAGTTTACACATCTGTGCCGGACTTTGTGTCAGTAGCAAGGTCCTCCTCCCCGTCGTCCCGTCCGCCTAGGGTATGGCTGGACAAAGGTATAATCTGATAAAACACACACACACACACACACACACACACACACACACACACACACACACACACACACACACACACACACACACACACACACACACACACACACACACACACACAGCCTACTACTATAAGTGGATCATAGGTCACCTGTCCCTGTTGTGCTACTGTGCTTTGGATGAAACTATCCATGGCTCAACTCTTAAGCGACATTCACTTGGTGGCTGCTGTTTACATGTTTCTTCCTATTTAACAAAGAAGAACAAGTTAGCAAGTAACGGTGTTGCTCACTTAAAAGGCTGGATAAATGAGCTTACTAGTAGCCTAATACAGCCAGGCCCTAGTAAGACTACAAGTCAACAAATGGAGGGTCTTTAAAACCCTTGTATTGTCAACGTTGTTGCAGCCTCCTGTCAACAAACAGCAAGCATGAGTGACCTCATAACCAAACAACACGTCACCACAACTCATATGACATGATCCATGAAAGCTGTCATTGTGGAATCATAAACAAACCTCCGTGTTAACCACAGTGCAGTGGTTTTCAACCTTTTTGATACCACGGCTCACTTATTTATTCGGAATTTGAGCCATAGACCCCCATTTGATTTTAGCCCCACAGACCCCCAAAACTAAAGATTTATTTTGCTTTGGTCCACACTACCATGCTGGATTGGACTAGGGAAACAAAACAGTCAAACATACACACACACACACACACACACACACACACACACACACACACACACACACACACACACACACACACACACACACACACACACACACACATACATACCAGTATCATAAATGACCATTGATCTACATTATTGAATGAAATGTTTCATGTTTACACTCAAGGGTTACACCTGGTTAACCAACTTTCCATCATTTAGCCTGGGGAATCTGGGGATCACCTCTCAAGGACCACTGGTGGTCTCCGGACCACTGGTTGAAAACCACTGCCGTAGTGGAAACTTTCCTGGTGAGCATGGCTCAAGAGACCAGTTCGCCGGTCTCTGCGATCTTGTAAGATCAGGCTTGTAGAAAGCAGATCGGTTCTTGTCGGCGAGCGACAGCAACAAGTTGAGTTATGGTGATTAGCCTACATACAGTCTGTATTATCCCCCTACTCCTCACCTCCTCTTTCCCCGTGGGACAGTAGTAGACCAACACCACCGTGCTGATGATGTTGACCGCCAGTCCGATGCTGGTGAGGGTGTTGGGCGCCACCCAGACGGGGATCTGCTGGACCAGCCAGTTCCAGTAGACCTGACACGGGGGCTCGAACAGCGAGCGACCCGACGCGCTGTACTTGTGCTCCTCCAGCCGCTTGAGCTGCGCGGCTGACAGCGGCTCCGGCCACAGCATGCCCTGTAGTGTCATTGTTTTTTCTCCTCTCTAAACACAACAAAACAAAACAAAAAAAAGTAATAACTACGACCCCGAGATCTAATCCTTGATCCCCCAGTGGGATCGCTTTCTTTCGGCCCCCAGTAGTGCGATCGTGTCCTCCTCCAAGCCGATCACTGGGCATTTAGAGGAGAAAAGCGGAGGTTATGATCCATGTCGTGAAGTGAAGTCTCGATTCTATTCCCCCCGGTGGCGGATCTTTCCTTCCTTTTGCCTGAGCGAGTTGTTGCTCGAGTGTTTGTTTGAGGCAGGAAACGAAACGAAGGGGTCCGGAAGGGAATACTCCAAGCCGTCTCTCTCTTCTCCCCGGGAAATTCGAAATGTAAAGCATGTTTATACGTTTTTTTATGAGCACTACTGTGACACGTGTACAAGTGTAACAAAGATAACATTATTGGTTGTGTAGAGGGGAAGGGTTGTCCTGTACACACAGAAAACTACCAGTACTAGTAGGCCTACTCTAGTCCTGAAACATGACGGGTCATTATCATGACAGTCATACAGTGACTTAATAGAGTTCTACGTGGATCGCTACATTTACATTCAAAACGTGTACATAAACATTCCGATTTAATTCAAATAATATAACACGTGTTTTTACGGTTGTTAGCGCCCGAAATTAGGATTGCAGTATGCCGCGTTGTTTAATAAAAAGCATTTCTATCCGAGCTCCCCGGTGCTACTTTTCTGGGTTGGGGTAAGTTTGATAAACACACAGATGCACAACGGGAGCACACCCGCTATTAGTTTGTATTGGCAGTGCGGTCAACGTGAATATATCGAACACACCCAGTCTTCAGAGTGTCACGCTCCTACCCACCGATAGGGGCGCATACAATTGAAAGCCAAAGGAGGAAGAAAGCTCGCATAAAAATACTTTTTTTTAATTAAACAACGCGGTACGCTGCAATCTTAATTTTGAGCGCTGCGGGTGTCTAACACCCGCAGAAACATGTGTGAGTGTTTTATATTTGATATTGGGATGTTTATGTACACGTTTAAATGTAAAATGTATGTAGCAATCAGCGTAAAATTGGATTAAGTCATTACATGGCGCTCGTGAAGCACAAGCGTCATGCGATGCATGGCTAGGCCTACCCTTAGCCTTGTCTCTAGATGGCGCTGGGCCTACTCTATCTATGGACCAGCTACTACTACGACCCCTTTTAATTTTTATTGAGTGGATTTGTACTGTGTGTGTATCACAATCCAGGGGTCCTCAAGGAAGTTCCGGGCCGGGAGTTCCAGGGGTCCCCCGGCTAAATGATAACTTTGGAACCAAATGGACTCTGTCCCTGTCGTGTCTTCTAACTTTTCCACCAAGGTTGGTTGAGAGTTGTATTTGTTGTTCAGTCCATGAGACAGAAAGTTCCCAATTATGTCATTAAACGGATACTTTCACTTTCAAAATAACTATTTGGTAATTCTATCATCTACTTAAGCTCATGTGGACACCCTAGACAGTTGATACGTTACTCAATTCAATATTTATATATTTGAAATTAATTTTAGCTACCCCACCCCCTATACAAACCCAGGCCACTATAACTCCATTTTAACCATGATAGATTAATCAAACACATCTGTGTCCACTGGTTGGTTACCAATGAGAACCGGTTCAGTTCTTTTTTTGACGCTGCTTCTGACTTTATGGATGTGAATATTTGTATGTCTTTAAATGTTTGAAATGAAATGAACAGGGTGGCTGCTATTGTAAACAAGTGGAAGCTCAACTGGTTTGTCCCTTCAGTTATCAGTTGAGTAGTGCTTGAATGGTAAATTGGTAATGCAAATCTGTAAATTAAATTAATATATGATTATGGTTCCACAGTAATATGTATACTATATATTATTTACTTTATAAACTATAAAGTATAAGTATA
Organism: Benthosema pterotum; assembly: GCA_039105355.1. Classification (NCBI taxonomy): domain Eukaryota; kingdom Metazoa; phylum Chordata; class Actinopteri; order Myctophiformes; family Myctophidae; genus Benthosema; species Benthosema pterotum. The sequence goes on from CM076987.1 coordinate 21,469,202, forward strand.
GTATCCAAACAACAAGCAGCCTTCACTTGACATTGTTGTACAATTATGGCAACTGAAATTGACACTGCAATAAGAATAGCAAAGGCACATTGTACAAGCGGTTTTATTCCTTGACGGGTCATACTTACAAAGGGAATAGCATGCACACATTAATTAATAGTCATCTTTCAAGTCTCAAGAAGTGTCATGTACATGAATACTGTTTGCAAGCCTCCGAATCACCCATTACTCAATTAATTCAGTTTTACAATATAGTCCACATTTAACCACAAGAACCCCAGTGATTCTGCGGTGAATGTTTGGTAAACATAGCTGATTTACAGGCTCACAGTGTGTTGCATCATGATGCGGTGTGAGCTTGTAGATCAGCTATCTTTGCTGATATTATTTGGTGTGAGAGAAAATAAAGCACAAAGGGCCCTTGTTTGGGACAATGGTCAATGATGCAGCTATAGGGTTCGTTCGGTTAATGTTTCCTGCAATAGCACATTTTGAAGTTCTGTTAATTACATTGCAAAACATCCTACAGTCATCAAACAATTAAAGATTTTTCTTCTCTCCTTTCAGACAAATATATTACCTCCAATCAACAAGCACGATCAACCAAGACTAAACTGTCAGTAGCCTACTGTAGGTAAGTACAAGTTACTATTACCTATAGGCTATAGACTTTGTATTACTAGTATTGTTTTTTACACACATTTGAGCCAAAGCAATGCCTACATGCATCTGAGCCGTTCATATACCACAGGGTAGCAAATCAGAATGTGCCCCAAACCTGAAGACTGCAAGCCACAGCACAGAGCAGAATTCTCTCCCACACCCATGGCCTGTCGGCCTCAAACGCACACCCACACCCACACAAACGCACAGTTTTCCTCTGTCAATCCATCCATCTGTCTGAACTGCTGAAAACCTGTCCTCCACGCTGTCCTCCAGTGACCTCAACAATTGTTCTTCTAAATAGAGTCTGTCGCCATCATTACATTTACGTGATGATTTACTGTCATATAAATAGCTGCGATTGATGGTTTAATCGTGTTTTATGAACATTGAACATCACAACATACTGTAAATGACCTTTTTAGACTTGCACCTGGCACATTATGACAGATAACGTTAATATACAAAAGACATTATTGACAATGGCCTGTACCCATAATCAAAATAAATAATGTACAATATACTAAATAGGCCTGCCTCCATATTTAATAATAATAATGGCATGCTTTAAAACCAAAAACAAAGTAATGGGGGAACTAGTAGATGTACGAACAAAATGTGTCGCAACAGAACTTGTGAGCTTGTAGACGGCTCTTTGTTGTTAAATGTATGATGACAACAGATGAATTTATGCTGATGGAACAAATCTCACGATTGCGCAAAAGTAAGTGCGCACATGCCAGTTGTTGATTATGTAATGATAGTGATGACATTCATTCATTCATCCATCCATACATCCATCCACTGCCCGCCGCTGAGCCCGGGTATAGGCAGGTAGAGTGGGTTGCTCTGAGTGGAAGGCAGGCATTGATTTGTTGTTTTGCTATTACTTGTCCAGCTCGCAGCAGGCTGTGGCTTCGTCCATGTACTTGTCGATGAGCTGCATGGGGACGCCTCGTTGCATCAGCTCATAGAAGGTGAAGCCACCTGGAGGACGGGGCAGAGGGGATGAGGACACACACACGCTCATGACGGTGCTGGCCAAGGGACGGGACGCATGCAGTTTGTTGTAAACACAACGGAGGTGAGGAACAGAAGTTTCCGTAATAAGGACTCAAAGGGATGTTTCACTTTCACAAAAGCTTTTGGTCGTTTTAACGTCTACTCTAAGGCAAATACCACTGTTAGGTTTTACAGTTGCTAGATTCCCTAGATATTTAATATTCAGGCTTTTAGACTGCCCCATCCCCTTCAAGGACGGCTGGGTGTTTTGGATGAATCTGTCATGGTTAAAACGGCGGTTGAGGTTACAATGGGGTTGAATAGGAAGGGGCAGGACAGCTAAAATTGATGTTATCATAAGACTATCTACAGGTACATAATGAATCAAGGAGCTGAAAAAAAACTGCCTGGAGTGTTCACATATTAAAGCCTTAGTAGATGATAGTAAAATGGCCAAAAGCTTTCTGAATGTGAAATATCCCTTTAAGGTTATGCCCTTTCAGGCCGGGAATCCATATTTGGATTCTGTACAGTATGTACAGTATTCCATAATTAACGTTATTTGATGCTGAAATATAAATAATTTCAGGTTTTTCAAAAACCTTAGGTCAGGCCTAAATGTGATTAAGGTTATGCCCTAGGGTTTATCCTACTCCTTTTGTATGGGAAAAAATAGCCTACAAGATCAGAAAGAATGGCGTCACACACTGTGAGCTTGTAGATAGGCTGTTAATTTCACCTTGAAATGTATATATTTGATATATGATTTGTTTCCCAAATTTGGAACCCCAGAGTTTCATTTACAATACAATACGTTTAATTTATACCTGAAACATACAGGAAATCTAAATCAGTAGTGGGAAAAGTATTTACTCAAGTACTGTAATTAAATACAGTTTTGAGGTAGGTCAACATTTACTTTACACTTAATACTTTAAACTTCTAACCCCTCTATGTCTCAGATCAAGGGACATATTGTACTTTTAATCAAGTACAATTATTTGATACGCTGAGCCTTAGTTGTTATGCATATTCGAATTAAAACAAAACATGGCATTATTGACTTAAGTCCAATTACATCAAAAACAGCTAATCTCCAAGCTCGCACGTTGCAGTTTGACATGTGGTGGTGTTATTTATTTATCTTTTCTTTTATTATGTATTGATATTTTCAGCTTCATTGAAGCCATGTTCAGTTTAATATTACTTCTTTCATAGGTTAACAATAATTAGGTCAAACAATGTCACTGTAAAGGCTCTGCTACACTAAATGGATCAGAACCATAGTATCGCAGTAAATCAACATGGTGCTGTTGAAAACACCAAATAATCAGATCAATATATTGTATTCTATATCATACTCAATTGAGGTATTATAGTGTCAAATACCAATAGATTTTCAATAACTGAATAAAAACCTGGAACTTTAAATGTTGAATAGATTTAAATAGCACACACACAAAAAATGTGTGCCGTACTTAATACATCATAGACATCATAGAAGCAATTATATTGCTAGGTTAACAAGTTAATCACATTTCTCTCAACAATTCATCATTTTCCCCAGTTCAAGGCAAAACAGAAGAATGTGCAGTCAGTGGCAGCAGTATACCAGGCGGTCGTCAGTAGATCGTAACGTACAAGATGCACAGGTAAGCTGCACGGCTAGCAAACCCTGATCACTCAAACAGGTGTTTTCACTGAAAAGCTCTTGTATGATCTATTGTCATACAAGGGTGTTATAAACCCATTAGCATGAGAAAGCATCTGTGCCATTTCAGATTTTAGCTATACAAATACAGTAACGCAAGCATTGTATATATCCAAGCTCATAGCGTGCCTATAGGACTATATAGAGGAGAGGGTGTAATCAGGTAGCTACTATAGTGTAGCGTGAAAAGTCCTGTGCGAGTGGTCAGGGAATTTCAAACAATATTCAGCCTTTTGAGTTATAACATAACCATACAACATGACTACTTAAGTGCATTTGCAGATAACCAATTTACAAGATTACAATGTGTCACAAATCACAATACTACATTTGTGAGCTTTCAGTTCATGCTATTTTCACATTTGAAAACTTTCTAAATGGGGCTTAATTAGTATAGGCTATGTTCTACCTTTGGCACTAATTTATTTATTATCAATACCTTTGTACATTTGCTCAAGTACATTCTGAGTTGTGAGTGAGTAGATTTTCCACTACTGCAGGTTGTCAGTGTGTTGACATAAAATTTGTTCAGACAACTGAAATGGTAGCCATTCTCTCCTCTGCCACCAGAGGCCACTTGGGACAACAGCCTCAAGAGTGAAGGCTTTGAGGTTAATTCTTGGTATCATACCCTGTACATTTGTAGGATTTCCACAGCCTATGCAAAATAAATAAATTAATACATATTTTGCATCTATTGACTCAGTTGACAATATAGTTAAATAATTATATGTAGGCCTGATCTCATCAGATGGTATTGCTCTATCACACTTGTAAACATACACGTGTATGTTTTAAATCAGAAAACCTGTATATACATAGAATATTGATATGGCACGTATACCGTTAGGTGTAGGCTATATAAACACATTTTCAGGCAGAGAAAAATCCTATATTTATATTATACTGAACTGAATTGAATTAGTGCCTAAAAGTCAGTGCTCCAGGGAATTTGGTCCATTTGGTTTTGGTCCTCTTAGAAAAATGAGCTGTGTGAGCAGGTTTCTATGGTTACCCCATGAGTTACCCCTTTCACCTCAGAAGTTGTCATGAGCTGATGTGCATGTGCAGTATGACAAGCAACAATGGGCACCGCAGTGGTGACAATCAAAATCTTCACTTATTTATCCGTAAAAAAAAAATGTTTGAGTGGCCTATTTGGCCATTTGCATATAGCTGAAAGGCCCAAGCGCAAGAACAAATATGCACTGGAACAATTTTTGACTGTGATGAGCAGGAAACTATTATTGCCCATGTCATGATACAGCATAAATCATAAATCACTCCATGTTAGCTTATGCAGTTTAGATCTGAACCACTGCAAGGCATCCAGGAGAAACGGAGCACGTAGAAATCGCTTGATACCAGTGTCATCCCCGAATGTTGCCATTAATTCAAGGCTATGATCAGAGCGTTTCTTTGATGGGTTACTCACCTTAGAAGTTACTTTACATGAGAATCAGTCTGTTATCAGGGCACCACCGGTCAAGCATGCTGTTAGTTCACATCAACCACATCTGCTGAAGTATTTGGGACGAGACAGATGTTTGTTATAGACGGCCAGCAAAGCAGTTAGAGGGAAATCATTCTTTTTTCCCCTTTTGGTTCCCGTGGCTTTGCCCTGGGACAGCTGGAACTGCTCAGAGAGATGCTACAATTAGACTTGGGTGTTATCTAATGTCTGCCACATTTGTGTGGCATTATGACATTTCACTTGGGGGTATATGGTACAAGATATGATGGTATTGTCTAGCCTACGATGCTGCACATTTATTTATTTTTTTAAACAATGCTTTATCATATACAGTAGGAAAGCTATTGGTGGAGAGGTGTGTCTATCACATGTTATGCTTACCTGGGATTGGATCATAGCAGTTTGGGGAGTGGATTACTGGATCGTCTATTGTTAATTAGTTTGCCTATTGTCTCTCTTTAGTTTGCCTATCGTCTCTCTGATGTTGCCACATCAATAAAGCATGAAACTTTGGATGAAAAAATCTTATCCAAAGACAACAAAACAAGACTTAATGTCAAAAATGGTTTCCCGTGGCTCAAATGGTGAATAAATCCACTGTGTTAAATGGAAAGCAAATGGAGGGGAATCTGTATTTTCAATGGCATTGACAGTTATCTCCATCGGGATTTGTAAGTACCCAAATATACCCGTAATAACCTGGATACCGCCCAAGTCTATAGCACTCACCACATTGACAAGATGCATAATGAATGACATATAAGCTTCATATGTCAGAACCATATGAAAGCTTACCTTGGATGACAACATACACTCACAACTCCTGTGTTTGGACTGGGGGGGAGAAAGAAGAGAAGATGTTAAAACAACAACACAAATGTTTACATGAAGGAGTTATATGTGCCACTTCCAGGGAGTACAACACTGTGCTGGGTTATGGCTGAACTCTTTTACATGATGAGGAGTTATAATAACCACATCTTAGGAGGTATAGCAGAGCCGTCCGGTTCGATACCCGGCGGCGCCTCATGGTTTCCTGTTGAGGTGTCCTTGAGCCAAACAACTGGTTGCCTTGCATGGTAGCCTCCACCTCCAAGTGTGTGCACTTTCATGCGTACGTACTGTGTGCATATGGGTGAACTGGATTTCACTTTAGCGAACAGGGCTATAGAGATGAGTTTATCAGGTGGAGTTATCATTTACCACACAGAGCAATGTATAGGTACATTTATTTGCATAAATATACTAAGAGTAAGATCAAAATATTTTGATCTTTTAGTTGATGAGACTAGACTAAAGACTAAACAATTCCGGATGGCTAAAATAGAACTAAATGTTGGTGTTATTCACCACTAAATCAGAATATGCTATCAAAATGAACCAGAGCATGGTGTTGACTGTAGGTTTGCTGACTAGTCCAAGACTAAACCGTTTCAGATGACAAAATTAGGTAAAAAAGTCTAGGGCTAAATCAGAATTTGATGTCAAAATTAGCACTACTGTGAGCTTTCTTCTCAGGAACAATGTGCATATAATCCTGGAGGTCATTCACATGATATAGTTTGAGAACCACTGACATAGTATAGAACCTGGTCTCGGTCCTAAAACGGGTTCTAAATCCACGCTCACCTTTGACCTCTAGCTTGCAGTCGACCTGCGCCTCCCCCAGGTCGTTGATGGCCTTGCAGGAGTAGACGCCTCCGTCGTAGGGGCTGGGCTTCCGGATCTCCAGGGTGCACACCCCCTGGTTGCTGAACATGCGGTAGCGAGGGTCGTCTATGATCATGATCTTGTTCTTCATCCAGATCACTTTGGGCTGTAGTGATGGAGGCACATGTAGCAGACATTAGGCTCTTTAAGCTGCCATATTTTTTAGAACGGCACCTCTTACAGGAAGTACGGCTGCTATGATGCAATCGCCGTAGCTGTCAAAATCATTAAGCATACAGCCATCCGCAACGGCGACGGGTTACTATTGTGACGCGTCTGTGCAACGTGTGCCAAACAGGTGTAAGTTCTGCCGTAGTAGGAAAGGCTGCTACAGCAAGCAGGTTTATCTATCGAGCACAGATCGAGTTCCTGTTGCCGTAGTAGAGACTAGCCGCCGTACGGCCTATTGGGAAGACACACAACACATTCTACAAGAGAGAGCTGAAGTAGGTGTGTAACAGTCAGTCGTAGTTAACACTCCCACCACCAGTAGCATAATTTATTGATAAATTGTGATTGTGTGAACTCCTGTGTTTTTCAATGAGGAGCTCTTCTTTTTATGAGACAAATTTCAGAGTGGAAGAGATCATCTTTTGTTGGATAATACTTAGTCACTCAGTTGAAATGTTCGACCACCTCAAGGAATAGGAGACACAGGTCACTTGACCAATGAAAATGGCTATAAAGGTGTGATTGCCGCCGATCTATGGCAATGCCTAACTATTGATCATTGGCAATGACGATTTTCTTTGTGTGTTAATCGGTACCGGTACTTTACACCCCGATGTTTGGGCTCTATCTCTGCCACCTTACCCGTGGGTTGGCGCGAACGGCACAGTTGAGCGTAGCATTGTAGCCGGCGATGGCGAACGTGTTGATGAGCGGCTGGGTGAACTTGGGGGCCTCTTTGAAGTCGTGGTCGGTGTACTCTGGCGTTTTGAGCTGCATGCCTGCGGAGGGAAGGATAGAGGAGGAAGGGGGTTGTGCATGATACAACGTGCGCTGAGCTGTATCATGGGGGAATGTCCCATGAGATGGTGATGAGAAAGACAACGGTGCTTAATTTATCATCTGTCAAGGTAGTGACATGCATCGCCGTTGCTCATTTCGTTGGCAAAAAAAAAGTTTGTCGACTACGAAGCTAAGGCGACTAAAACTAAACTAAAACAGACAATTCCGTCAACAAATACTGTATGAGCTGGACTAAATAAAATCTAATAAGATCTAATTTTCAGCATGCAGCCAAATGTAAAATCATCAAGGCATACATTTTTTGCTAACAAAATCAACAGTACAATTTAGTCAACTAAAATGGCATGTTATTTTACTTTACTAAAACAAATACATTTCAGATTATTGTATTCAATTAGATTTTCAATTACAACCGAACTAAATTACTGGTAATAGTTTGTGTCCAAATTTACAAACTATTTATTCATCTCTAGGCATCACCTGGAGACCTCACCTTATGCCTCAGTTTTTATCAGTCTTGGCCACAGTTGGATAAGATCGCGATTATTTTCCATATGTCAATTATGTCATGTTCCAATTACGATTCATTTTGATTTTTATAAACATTTCAATTGTGTTGTGTGCCATAAAACGTCTTTCTAAAACACTCATTATGTTGTAAACTCTAGAAAACTAAACATCAGGACATCTAAGATGACTTATTAATGATGCCAATGAATAAGTCACATAAAATGTCCTGATGAAATTATGATGAATACATTTAAAAGACTATGACTCATAATTGCATTTAATGAAATGATGCATTTATTTAATTGTATAATTACATTATATTCTGTTGGCATTGAATATTGGTGCTTAAATAAAATTAATACATTTCAGTTGGACTATAGAACATTGTACAGTACAACATACATAAACCTAAATACATTACTGAAATACCTATTACTGGTACAGTATATACAAGGAACCAACACTGGTACCCATAATCAAAACAAATAATGTACAATAGACGGCATGGCATGGTACATTCATGTTTTGATACACATAAAGGCATGTGCAAAAATATTAAATAAGATTAGTTTAGGAACAGCATAAGATCAAATCATGCAATCACAATTCATGGACTTCTGCCCATGACTTCCATCCCTGGCCCTTGTCCCTGGCCTTGCCACTTTAGCAACGTTTTACTAGCAATGGTCTGACCCATTTAGAAGCACATTAAATGACAAGATTTCTCCTTATAAATAACCAATTTCAGTAGCAAGAGAATGTAGTCAGAATGTAGTCAACCAGGCATGCAAGACTATGCACTGGACAAAATGTGCATGACGTTATCTAAATAAATTAGATGCATACACGTTGGAATGTTAGATGGAGAAACGGTATCCAACTCGTGTAGAGACAGTATCCATTCCAGCCGACCATCCAACAGAAGTTTATGCATCATGTAATGCAAATGCACAGTGAGGCTGTGGTGATTGGTGAGTTCCTGTCGGAGATGTGTGCTGCATGTGCATGCATGTGTATGTGTTCAGCAACACAGCCATGCAAAACTATAGTTGACATCTGCTCCTATGAGCTGACCAAAGCAACAACAACAGTGCCTAAACTGGCATTGGACAATTACTTGGAAATGTGAAATCACGTCTTTTGGGTGCAATTGAGTTCAGAAAACCCCTTTTTTTACTTACAAAGGTAAGTATAGTTTGCTGTACATTTTGATAGCCAAACATTTACTTTTACTGTATTGCTACTTGAATCGAATCTTCCCACCACTGGTAATAGTGCTATGGGACAGAGAGGTCATACAGCCACAGGACAGACCAGGACACAATGTCATGAGACACTTGCAGACAGGACCAAGTGCCACAGGGACAGAGTGGATTGGTATTCGGGACATACCTTCTTTAACGATGAGCGCAGTGTCCTTGGTCTGAGTCGCGCACTCGCTGAGTCCCACCATGTTCTCTGAGTAGATCCTGAAGTAGTATTCGTTGCCCACCACCAGCTCCGTGATGGTGATGCACGTGCGGTGGTAGTGCTCAATGCATGTGTACCACTCCTGTATGACGCAGATCAAATGGAAGATGGTGACAAATTGGCTATAATTGGCTTTCAAAGTTAGCAGGATTTGCCTGTTTTGCCACATGCAATTTGTGTGAAATCTGTAATGCACTTTCCTACTAGGCGTACAAATATATTCTTATATTTTTTGGATTACATTGTGGCCATGCTACATTGCTGAGTTTGCCTCTGCATTTACGACTGCACACAGCTTTGGTTTCCCGCAGCAGGGCCAGCTTTTGCAGTTTTCCTGACCTCGCCTCACCACCATGTATTTTACGGTGAGTACAGGAAAAACTCTCAGTGGGCCAAAGACGCACTCTCTGACTCAAGATATTCACTTGTAACCGAGTGTGTCTATAATACATTGCTTTTAGAAATAAAAGTACTTTCACCACTAGGTAGACTTATAGCCTACGCTATGTCACATTATTTGTGTCGGTTTTAAGGATGCACTGTAGCATATCGACTGGTGTCTATAGTGCTGATCACAGTCCATCATAGGCATGTCACAGTGTAAGAATCTCAATACCGGTTTTATAGTTTGCTTTGATACCGGTATTATCGGTTTTATAGTTTGGCCATTAGATGTCCTCGGAGTCCTGGCACATGCAGGCCAAATCCTCAATCAACATGAGTAATAAATAACATATATGATGACATTTTAGCCCCACAGACCAAAAACTAAAGATTTCTTTTGCTTTTGTCCACAATTCCAGGCTGGATTTGGGAAACGAAACAGTCAAACATACAGATCAAAATGACCATTAATCTTCTACATTCTCTAGTTGTGTAGACTTCATGATGAATACTTTAACTCTTGAGAGTGTAAACATGAAACCAAATGGACCCGCAAGGGTCCATTTGGTTTCATGTTTACGCTCTCAAAGAGTTACATCTAGTTAGAACGTGCAATATTGTTTTTTCGGTACATTCGGTGGGCAAGCAAAGTACCGGTTTTGTGGCCCCATACCGGTATTACCGGTAATACCGGATACCGTGACATCCCTACAGTCCATCACAGACATGTCAAAGCAAAGCTTCCTACCATGGTCTTCTTGTCTGCTTTCTGAATGGTGTAGCCCGTTATGGGACAGTTGCCGCTGTCTTTTGGGGGAGTCCAGTCCAGAGCAACGTTTGTTCCCCAAACCTCTTCGATCTTCACACACTGGGGAGGGCCGGGCAGGTCTAACAACCGTAAAAAAAAAGAGTTGTATTTTAATTAAGGCTGTTGAAAATAATGAGTTAATGGGATTAAAATATTTTTGTTGAATAATCTGATTAAAACTTTTAATGCAATTAACTCATGCACACTGACTCAACCCACTGAGCATTTCCTCATTGAAAAAAATAGGGTATTTTGCAGAGATATATAGTTGTGTGTCTCCCTATAACCACAGCCATAAGAGTATTTAAAAGATAAACAGAACTTTTTTCACATTCTGTTTCTTTTTTAAATGGTCAAATCCTGAACATTAAAACGTTGTATTTTGGACGTAGTCCGAATGGTGATTAATCAAGATTCAATTCATTTTGAAGCTGTGATTAATCTAATTACAAATTTTAATCATTCAACAGCCCTAATTTTAATTTTGATAATTATTTTTCCATGCCTCCCTCTTCAAGGGCAGGGCTGGCTTAAAGTGTTACATAACATAAGACAAGAGACCATGACAGAACGTTATGGGGTTCTGGAAGGTTTCTGGGTGAGAAAAGAGCCACTCATTAACCGGTAGGGGACATATATTTTCCCCCCTGTCACTCACCCACTATCTGAATATCAAGGATGGCCGTGTCATTGTGGTTCTCCACCTGCACCGACATTTCGTACTTCCCAGAGTGGCTGCGTTCCGCCTTGCGGATGAAAATGATGCTGTCGCAGTCGGTATTGCGGATGCTGACATGCGTCTGGTCGATGGGCTGTCCTTCTTTCAGCCAGCTCACCTTCGGCCTGGGCTTGCCCTATAGACGGACGACACGCGGGGCAACGTTTCAGTCGGTTTATTGCAAAACGCTTGCAATCTTGAGGGCAACGGGTGCATGCGTTCTGTACGACATATCACTGGTCTACTGCACCTAAACCTGACCTATACCCTCCCAAGGGCATGACTCACTAGTGCATTCTCTTGTAGCCTTACCAGAAATGGTACCACAAGGTTAACCGCTTCTCCGACTTTCCGAGTGTACGTCTGCTTCAGGTGTCGCGGGATGCGAATCTTGGGTGGTTCTGAAGGGGAGATAGGTGTGCGATAAGGGCTCGTCTTTGTTTAAACAGGACAGCAGAGAGACCTCATTTTTGTATTGATTGTTGCACTGTATTGTGCTGACTAACTGAGGAGAGAAACGTTCTTCAGTTAGAATCAAACTTTAGGTGTTGCAGTTGAGGGACTTAATTAATGAGTAAACGTTTTTTCAACATAATATCTACACAAAAGATATTGCAAAAGACAAACAGTGTTAAGCCTGTTTTTGCTAAAATACTTGACTGTCTTACTGTCCTTGTCCCCACGAGACAGTTCATAACAATAATTGTGGCTGGATAGTAGAATCGATGTTGCTCACTGAAAAAAAAAATCAATAGTCTCATAGTGAAATGAAATGAAACTCAAGAAAAAACAAAAAAAGAATATTGGGCTACGATCCCCCCAAGCTCACCGATAACCTCTTTGACGAGGATGGAGTGTTGAAGTGTCCGTGGAGTGCTGGCTCCGGCTGCGTTCAGGGCACTCACCCGGACCAGGATCTTGGCCTCCGGAGGGAGACCAGTGATGGTGTACTTGGTCTTATCTGTCAGCACCGAATTGGACACGATCCAGTCATCAGCTGCAGAGGGGGTGGAGGAGTAGAGTGACTCAAATGAATATGATGCAGTCAGTGCCCTCTGAGACAAATTATGTGTAGTCTGCTATAAATGGACAGTAGATTCTGTGAGTGAAAACAAGTTAGCATGCTAATACGCTAACATGATAATGCTAATATAGTAACATGTTATTTAACTTTCACTTTTAGTGATGGAAAGTTATGACAATCTGGGAATGAATATATAAATACCAAGAAATTTCTTCACCAAACAACATGTTTGTAATGGTGTCTATAATTCGTAATATGCGTCAACAAGGCAAATGAGTTGGCGGCAACTGCTATAGAATGAATATGTCTTGAACGAATGGAATTGGATCATGGCTCACTTCCTTCGATGCAGTACTCCACCAGGTATCCATCCAGGCCCGCTGCTCCGATGGTGTCGGGGGGCCGCCACTTCATGGTCACTGTGGTGTCTGTGACGTCGTCCACCACCAGCATGGTTGGCTCACTGGTTACGGCTGGGGAAAAAATGGAGTTCCAACACATGAAATTAAGCAAATGCTAGTTCTGGCCCCTTTTCAGGCATGCTAGTGTTAAAACATCCCTTGTCGTTTCCCGTTATGCCCAGTCTATATGCTGTAAGACTGGAGGACTATTCAGGAATAGGGTAAAAAACAGGTCAGCTTAATGTCCTTTGGCTTGTATTGATCTGGGCCTTGAGACATCATCACGCAGGATGTTTTTCGTTGGTTATGGCCAATTGGCCATATAATGACCACAGATGTGGTCTAAAAGAAAAGGCATATTTTTCAATTCACTGGGCTTTTAAGGGTTGGATTGTGGAGTTGGATAAAAAATTAGATCAAATTAGATCAACGATTTCCGACTGTGGAACAGCTGCAGCTCACTGCTCCAAGAGATTTGGAGCGGTGGAGAACAGTTTCCCTGGTTGGACGTATTCCCTGGACATGATGCTCCTGCATAGTACTGTATGTCACAGAAAGCTGACCTGGACAAAATAGGCTTTTATATTATACATACTGTGTGTATACTGTAATGTAAAGTCATTATTACTGTGAGTTTAGTGACGTAAGCATTCTCTCTCTCAGTGTTCAGTCTGTTGGTCAGATCTCATTAGGGCCGGCTCGTGCAGTCTATTCTTGCATCGAGGAATCGTATTTTTACTCCTGCGCGACGCTCCCCTGCGACAGTGCCTGCCTGATCTCCTAAACCTCTAATCCGGAGATGATTTGGCAGCCATTATAAAGGCATATTTAATATCTTCCAAAGCTCCTGCGTGTCCAGTGGAGGTCACAGCGCTTTTAGGAGTGTGGAGGGAGGGGGTGCGGAGGCTGGGCCGTGCAGTCCTGGGGGCTAACAGCTGCTCCGGGTGTGGGGGGTGGGGTCCCCAAGGGTAGACATGCATGTACACATGCAACTAGTGTCAAGGGCCGTGCTTTTAATGTCTGGCTTGCATTAATACAAAACAGTGGGACAGATAAACTGTATGTTCTCTCGCGTAAGCAACCCTAATTTGCGTTGCTGTTAGCATGTCGGGGGTGTTGGGGGAGTTCTGAGGACCAGGCTATTGCTGGCATATATAATGAAGTACAAATCGAGCTCAACAGTGCGCGTTTGAAAGGGCCAGTGGGTCCATGTTGCTGGGTATATTAGTCTCGCATAGACCAGACAACTATTCCAAAATCTCTGAATGGCAGTCTGCATGTACACCTCCCAAAAGCGGAGACGGGATCTGTCAACCGTTTTGTCATTTACTGTACGTTCACGGAAATATATAAAAAATATCGGCAAACTTAATAACTACAACATTTAATAACTACACACTATTAGCATTAGCTAAGTATTAGTGAATAGTTAATTTATCATGAATCATCTTTAGAATAATTTTTCATCATAATCATTTTAAATCATTTTAATCATTTTAAAGCATACTTCCTACAGTACATTACTAAACATTAGTAAACACAGTTATAGATGTTTCAACTAGAAATGAATTAAGAATTAACAAAAAAGAAATAACAAAATCATGAATTTATTATTAATATAGCATCATTCATATGCTTACTAATGATTAGATTAGTAAATGGCATTAAAAAAAGTACTTTATGCCTACATCTTGTACATTTTTTTTAAGATTGCAGATTCCGAATATTGTTGCAATGTCATGTGTTGCAAAATGCAATACCCTTACCCAACTATTATATTCCTCTACTTCTATCACGTCTATAAATGTTCAATAGATGGGCTCCCGCAAAATACACATCTAGATAGTAGAGTGTATGTGTATAAGTCATTCATCGGGTATGAATAAGTGATTCCAATATGTCTTATTCACATTTTATTTTTGAATTTCCGTTTGTGAGAAGCAGTGCGCTATAACAGCTGGTAGATTGAGGTGTGGCGTCTCCCACTTCCACTCACCCAGAGGAATGAAGGCTTTGGATGGCTCGCTGGGCTTGGACACGCCGATGGCGTTGACAGCGAAGATCCGCACCTCGTACGGGACACCCTCGATCATCTTCTTGGGCTCGAATGTGGTCTCCTTGATCAGGTCAAAGTTCAGCCTCATCCACCTGGAGCTCTGCTTCTTTTTCCTCTCCACAAAGTAGCCTGGAGAGAGGGAACAAAGACGATCATTATAGAAAGAGTTTGCTTTTGTTCTTGGCCCTATTTGCAGACTGTTCGGACTGCAGACATAGAGTGGGTTAATTGAGGTGTTACAGCATAATGTTTTAAGCCAGGGATCATTTTAAATGCTTACCTAATATCGGCGAGCCTCCGTCATAGTGTGGAGGTTCCCATGTCATGGAGCACCAGTCACCTCCCACCACGGGCACCAGGGGGGCATCAGGAGGGTCTGGGATGTCTGCGCGCAGCATTAATTGAGAACAGGTAGAGATTAGAGCATACAGTAATGATACTGTTTCTGTAGCTGTGTAGCAGTGTGTGTGCGTGCTGCGTCTTACCAACAACCTTGACCTTGACGGCCGCTGTTGCCTCTCCAGCCTCGTTCTGAAGGACGATCTTGTAGTTGCCCGTGTCCTCCCGCTCCGTCACGTCGATGGTCAGGCTGGTCTGGTCGCCGTATGTCTCAGCGCGCACGTGATGCCCAGAGTCCAGGATGACCTGCCATCACACGCTTAAAGTTGACGATCAATTGTCACACAAATAAAGGCGAAATCAATTCACGACCGTGGCATATGCAGTGACAGGTAGCTCAACGGTCGCAACGGGGGCCAAATTTATGTCATTTTTCAACTTCTGTGAAATCATTTTGTGACTACGGCATGCCTCGCAATGAATACAATTCTGTTTGCCTGGTATTGAGAATTCATTGAGCAGACAAATAACAGAAATGTACAAAAAAGCTTTTTTGTATACTTGAAACATTTTCAACATTGAAGTGACTATGAAACATTGCAGACTCCCTGTGTGTTTCCTAAAATCTACAATTTGATTAGACTTTCACTTTTGAGGACACACTTCTATTACGTTTTTTATTTTAACCTCCATCAAGGGAAAAAAACACTAAACAAGATCATTATGATCTCGGTGGCTTTTGGAGGTTAGGAAAGTGAAGCTCTTGATCTAATAAAACAAGACGCTGACCCGCTCTCCTTTCATCCACACCACCCTGGGTGCTGGTTCTCCACTGATGGGGATCTCCAGGCGTAGCTTGTTTCCTGCCACGATCACCACCGTGTTGTCAGGGAAGTTCAGGCTGTCTAAGTACACCTTTGGGGGATCTGTGGGCGAAAGGTAGGGCTTAGCAATACTGGATGGTGGGCAAGGGGGTGTAAAACTGGTGTATTATGATACTGCTGTTTGTAATGATTACTCTCATACCAATGATGTGAACTTTGCAGGAGAGGCTCTGTGAGTATCCCTCGGGTACAAACGTGTAATCTCCCGCATCGTGAAGCGAGCTCTGCTCGATTTCAAGCCGGTGGTTCCTTGCAAACAAAGAGAAAATAACCTGTGTCACAGGCCATGCAACATCATCACAAGCTGTGTATCGTTCGTGTACACACAGACCCTAGGTAACATACAAACAAACCCTTGATGAGACAAGAAGAGGAAGAAACCTTTTTGGGAAGGGTAAAAAAAGAAGCCTTCTAGCAAAGACTGCAGCATGCAATGGGACCGTATTCAAATACTGCCCCATTGCATGTTGAATTTACTCAGCTATAAGAAGAATGCATTCCTTACATAAAATTTCTATATCAGCTGTTCAGAGACAACCACTACACAAAATCAGTGTTTGACCAAAACGACCAAACGTGTCAGCAACGAGGTCAAGAGAATATCCTTTTTTTACCAGTTGCAAAGCTTGCTGCAGCTGTTCATTGTTCACCCTCAGAATTTAAAGGACTGACTATAATTGTCCAAATGGTCGCCTAGGGACCTAACCGAATAATGTTTCGTGTGAGCTTGGCAGTTTGATGACAAATCAGGAGTATCCTTCCATGCACAGTACTGTATCTCTCGAGAGGAAGGCCACATACTTGGCTCTGTGTAAGATGTTGATTCGGTCGTTGGGCTGGATGAGCTGTCCGTTGCGGTACCAGCGACCCGGAACGTTTCCTGGGAAGATCTCACAGTGCAGCTTGAGTGGCTGACCCAGCATCACGGTCTGGTTCTCCAGGTCCTGGTACACCTTCAGAGGTTTCACTGAGAGAGAGATGGAACAAAGACAAAAATCTCTGTGAATTTGAGGCTTCACAGTGAAACAGAGCGTCACAAAGTATGGTAGTTTCTATGTGGAACAACATGGGGCAGCTCTCATATTTAAAGAGTCTGCTCTAGCAAAATGTATCTATTAACACAAAGAGTGCCTGTGAGGGACCTGTGAACAACAACATCAGGGGCACTCAATGCTGAGTACCCTTAATGGTGTGGGTCAGTGTTAAAAGTGCAGTGCTAAATATATTTATTTTCATTCCACCACTGACAAGCATTATGTGCAAAATAAACACAAATAAAAGCAAAATAAAATAAATCGAGGAGTAGATGTTACATACAGTCCACCTGGACGCGAGCCTCAGAGGTGCCCCCGGTGGCCATGAGAGAGTAATTCCCTGTGTCCTCCTTGCTGGCGTCATCTATGATCAGGTAGTGCTTGGTTCCCTCGCACTTCACCCGGTAGCGCGAGCGCACGCCTGTGGGAACCTCGATGCCGTTCTTCATCCTGGTGGGTGGTGTTACCACATAGAATTGGTACAATTACCAAGTACAATTTAAGCACTAAAACATGGAAATACTTTTTGGCATCTTACACAAGTAACTGTTATCTAAGACTACCTAATCTGCTATATAAACTACCTAGTTTGATACTGCAAGTGCTATGGGCTGAGATGGAGTCTGAAGAGGTGTGTTTTCAGACTGCGGCAGAATAGGGAGTGAGTCTGTGGTTCTGATTGCAATAGGAACTACAAGTAGTTTTGGAGCCAGGAGGGAGAAGCGTTTTGGGCGAGTGGCGTGTCGGCTGCGCATTTTTAGGGAGGGTACTGCCAGCTTCCCTGTGTCGGCTGATCGGAGTGCATGAGGGTGCTATGAGACTAGCAAGATATGGTGGTGTCATTCCTTTGGTTGCTTTGAATGCAAGCGTGAGAGTTTTGAACTCTGTGTGTGCAGCGGTCAGGAGTCAATGGAGGGAGCGGAGAGCTTTGGCCTGCATACATACAGTACATTACCGGTACTCTCTAGTGAATGGTGGAAAGTATCTGCATAGGAATGTACTTTAGCATTAAACAGTATGTTTGTGCTTTTAGTGTTTTGAGTCAAAACATGTTGGCATTTTAAACTTGAATGAAGTACCCTGATTTTATATTATCTGCCCTTTACTGAGTTACCGAGATTGCCCCTTTGGTCCTTTGAAGCACCAGCCATGAAGTATTTTTAACTTTTGTACCTTCACTGAGCACCTAGTTGATTTCTTTTTTTGTTTTGCACAAGTACTTAGTATCAACATGATCGATTATTTGCCATGCAGCATGGTGAAATTAAAGGAATAGAATGTCTAGGGTTTTCTGCTGGAACTGCTGGTGAAGATGGATGGATATTGGATAATAATACTACTAGAGAATGCTTAAAGCTTCTGTTTGGTCCTACCATTTGACTTGAGCTCCTTCTTCAGACACTTCACACTCCAGCTCAATCCTCTCGTTCACTGTGGTCTTCACAGGCTCGATGTCTTTGACGATCTTGACTGGCAGCTCTGCACAGCGCAGACCAGGGAGGTTAGAGGAACGCAAGGGGAACTACCACCGGTGGAAACGACTTTTCCGTTATTGTATCAGATTGTAAGAAATACTTCGATAAATGTTTGGTAAAACTATAGTATTGGCATCAAAATCTACCAAACCTTCTGCCTTAGATTTTGATGCTAATGCATAGTGAGTACTTTCTACCAGAAAGTATTCATTGTGCATAATGTCCCATCGTATGTATTATTAAAATGTATCATTTGAAAATAGCAGATCTACTACCTCACAATGCAAAGCATCACAAAACATTATGTGCTTGTGGAAATAGCCAAAATGTATATAGGGGCTGAAGTTGTTACTGTGTTGTTTTGTAATAATCAAAATCTACAAAATAACTGGTAACTAAAGTTTTCAAATGTGAAGTAAAAAGTGCAGCAGGAGTAAATGATGATTACTGAAAATCGGAAACACACCAAATATACCTAAAAAAAATATATACTTAATAACAGTGCATGAGTAAATGTACTTAGTTACCAGAGGAATGCAAGAGGAACTATCCAGTCAGGTGCATGTCAAAAATCACAGTAAAATAAAAGAAGAGTACAGACTGAGTAGTGTTTGTACCTTTGACAAACAGCTCGGTGGTACACTTTTCGTCTCCGGCGCATACGGAGTAGGCTGCGTCATCGTTCAGTGTGCAGTTGTTGATGATCATAATCCTCTGTGTGCCCTTGTGCTCAAAGATGTACCTGGATGCGACCAGGGAAATTAACACAGCGGCCATTTTGTTCTTACGTCACAGCCCAGGTGCTCATAGAGTGTGACGTAAGAGTCAAAATGACCACTATGTGCATGTTAGCGGACAACTGACTAACGGGACTGCATGGGCTCCTAAAACCATGTCTTTGTGAATGCGGTATTTCACTGGTGTCAGGTGGAGAAACCTTGTATGTCCAAAACAGGGGGGGGGCTTGTGTTTCAACGGATCACATACAGTATGTTGTAGTCACAAGCTATTTTTAGTGCTTTTGGTTTCAATATGTATTAAATGTGGCATATTTTATGTGGCATATTTTAATTGTGAAACTCAAAGGAGCAATTGACCACTTTTCAACGCATCTTCATATAATAGTTCCTCACTAATGTGCATGTAAAAATACCACTGTTTTTTCTACTTAGCCTGTGGAGGGCTGTGGGCAGTTCAGAAACCCATCTTCCAGTGACATCATCGTACGGGAATCCAAGCTAATAGAAACGGCGGGCTTTCTATTCCTGAAAGGTTGCAATCAATGCGATGTAAGCCATTGTTCTCCCGGTCACAAAAATATACATATTTTTCCAAAACATATTGTTAAAAACAAATCTGCATCACTGGAAGATGGGCTGCCCACAGCCCTCCTGTGTTTTATCATGTACATTAGTGAAGACCTATTATATGAAGGTATGTTGAAAAATTATCTTTTAAAATAAAAAAGACAAACTGTCTGTGAAAATAGCAGATTTACTGACTCGCAGCACGTCGTGGTCATGCTGTTTCCAAAGTGAAAAATAATGTAGGCCAATAATGTAGGCCAATCATTTAGTGTAAAAACAACAAAAAGTAAAAATGGAGATCCAAGGATTCTGCTTGTAGCTAGTATTAGAAATACAAGAAATATTAAACATTTACTTTGTGTATCAAACATTAAAAAAGTCAAAGAAACATCACCACTTGCCACACGGACATAAATCAAACGTCAACGTGCATACAGAGTTAGTTAGACTGGAGACAGAGAAGTGGCTTCAAACCAGAGGTGTGTGATGTGTGAAGTATATTAGGGGAGCGAAGGAAGGAGCCAGTGGAAATACAAACTTACTTCCTTTGACTTAAGGTCAGCGGTGGAGCCAGAATGGTTGCCGGAGGAGGAGGAGCACAGGAAATGAATATGGCAGGACACAGTCAGACAGACAGACAGACAGACAAACACAAGACAGAGAGACATCATGCCTAGAGGGGAAGGTACTGTAGGTAGTCAGCACTGCAGTAGGGATAGGACGGTAATTGTTCGTATTGTTATTAAAATAAAAAAAAAAATAAAACGGTTAAAATTATGGTGTCGCGGAGATTAATATCCCATGTCATATGCGAGGATGAATTGGCCTTAGTTTAGCTGCAATTTCAATACTGCCTATAAACTCATGCTTGATTAAAGTAAAATATGAAATATATTATCGTAAAATAATGGTGAAGTGCCGTTTTGATATCGTCCCATCCCTAGTGGGCAGTAGACACAGGGTTACAACACAGAGGAGACATTACAGTGGAGTCTTCAGGACAGCAATGTCCATCATGGAACCAGAGACCAGAAAACTGCAATTACCTCCCAGATGGCTTTAACCTGGCATTGCTTTGAAATAACCTGTATATGAATACATATAAATGTATAAATAACTTAAACCTATTTAGGCTTGAGACCAATTCTATTAATGTCTTCTAAATCCACAGTTATCTGGAGAGAGAGAGGGTGGGGACTTCTCTTTCTGTAGGTTCTCTAGCCTTTTTCATGTCAAGGAAATCCACAACTCCCCCACCTCAGAAGAAAATATTTGACTTCAATAACCAACCATGCAAGTTGCTATGGAACGTTTAGCAGCAGGGAATTAGTTTTTTCTTGCTAGCACTCAGCCTGAGTTATGTGATCACAATTTCATAATGAAGTATAACATGTACCTTATTTATTTTAAATCTTTTAAATCTCATAATCATAATAATGTATTACTAATACGCTTTAAAATATTTCGAAAAATAAATACACAAAATATTCTGCAATGGATAAGTAAATTGTACTAATTTGATCATGATCCCATGAGTTGATCACAATTGTCTTACCAATTACTAATTGTGCTTAGGCATGGTCCACCTGCTATAATAATGGGGGGCTGCTGCAGCAGGTGGCATGGAGTTTTTTTTTTTCCTTTTGGTTTAATTTTTACCAATTTTTACCAAATTATCTTGTACGTATCAGTTTTTGCGACATAGCTGTTTGGCCAACCTTTACACTGCCCTTTGCGATTTCTTGTGTATCAAGCCTTGAAGCTCAAACAGGAATGTTCATTGACAAAATGAAATGAAACAGTTGATAACTATTTGTGCAACGCCTAAATCATCGTAATGTTGTTTGTAACGGCCCTGCCGGTATTATATACAAAAGCTATCAAAGCCATGCTTCATTAAAGACCTGTGAAGGAGGTAGCGCCTTTTTCCTGTGCAGAGAAGGAAATGTAGTTCAGTGGACAGAAAGAAAAGCACTGCACTTCCCCCCAAAAGAGGAGACTCTGAGGGAAGCACGCCGTAGTGCAACTGGCAGCGGTTCACAGGACTGGAGGAGCCCGTCCAGACCTGAGCAGGGGCCAGCTTGTGTTTTCGGCTCACTTGCGACTGTCACACAGCGAATGGGAACTTCCGGCTTGTATTCTCGGCGACAGCCAGCTTGCAGGAAAAGCTTGCTGTCGCCGAAAATACAAGCTGAAACAACCCGAAAGTTTCCATAGGCCACCGTTAAAAAAAAGCAAGAAGTAATGTCACAGCTGAGCTGAAAACACCAGCTGACACCTGCTCATGCTGGATACACCCCAGTAGTGGTTTGCATGCGTTTGTGTGCGTGTGTTCATATGTGTGTGCTTGTGCGCTAATATGTGAGTGTGATTTAGCACTAATGGTACTAGTGTGTTGATTATTCTATAAACAGTTGTGGTCATAAAGGTAAATGTGCACAAGTGTTAACGCCTGTTGCTCGACATTGCTTCTGGGGATCACCGGGTTTACCAGTGGTCAAAATGGACCTTTGCGGGTCTGTACCTCAGAGAGAGTGCGTTTTGTACACTCTCAGAGTTGAATGAACACTGTACAATGAAGATGGTTCCCCAGAGATAAACAATGGTATCACATGGCGTTCTGTGACCTAATGCATAATGAGCTGGGAGACCTCGAGTAGGACTGCATTAGCTGACGAACCTCCATTCATGATTATTTTTATTTTCATCTCCGGGGAACCAATCTATACACAAAGGGCTCCATTGTCATAACACACTAAACCCCTTATCCCTAACTTCTTTGCCATTTTTTACTATTTTTTTTATTACTATTTTGGAGTAGTTAAACATGCCAATCTATTGACACGTTGTGAGCTTGTAGACTGGCCATGTTAACTATCGAATAAATAAATAAATAGTTTAAAAAGGCAAAGAAATTGATGGATAAGGGGTTTAGCGATGACGGAAATCTAGGCTCAAGTTCTCAGTGTTCATTTAGCTCTAAGTGTGTACAAATGGCTCCACCTGTGAACCATTGCTTTTTATTTTGACATGACAAAATAAAATGAGACATTTATCAAATGGCCACAAAATCACAAATGAAACCCATTTCACGATAAAAAACAAAACAAAGTCCCACAGAAATGCTTTTCATTTGTGTGAAAGTTGAGAGGGGATTGGAGGGGAGAGGGGACATAAAATGATGAAACACAGGAAACAGGAAGAAGACGTGGTTACGTACTTGGGAGTCGATCTGATTTCCTGTCCGTTTTTGTACCATTTCAGCTCAACTGTGGGGTCGGCCAGGTCCACCACGAAGCGGATCTTTCCACCTTTGTCCACCTGATATGCCGGTTCCAGTTTCTTTGCAAATGCTGTCCAGGAAAGGTCAAGGTAAGGGCACACGACTTTGGTCTTTGAATATCACAGTGCATATGTTGTCCACTGATAAAGTTTTCTCACACAATGCCAGGTATTAATATTATTATTACAATTTTTTTAAATTCTAATATAACAACACTAATGTGTTCAAGATTATAGTTTTAAATAACCATCGTTTTGGCTTGCAGTATGTACAGTAGCCTAGCCTACATGTGGGATACATGGTTAAAGGTACTTTGATATCCTTTGAAACACATTGTTAAATGTTAAAGCTCTATATTCATATATAACATAAAATAATGAATATTCCATACATATACAGTATATTTGTTAAACATATGCTGTGCTTGTTCACTAATTGGCGTCTCCCTCTCTATCCAGATCTTTTATAAACTATCTTTTTCATGTTGGTTGGCCAATACCATCCATTAAAGAGAGTTTAACCAATTTCTTAGCCTCAAATGTTAGTGTTCCAATATTGAATTCTGTCTGATGCTGGTAGTGGAAAAAGTACTGAAATGTTTTAACACGCTGCAGCGGGAGGTGTTATGGGCTTGCAGGTCGACTATTTTCTAAAAATTTTGTAACCCAATTCCTACTGTGATCCTGGGCTCTACACACCCTCCACCAACCTGGGGAGGCAGCGGCCTGGCCTCATGCTTCCTTCAATGCATGAGGAGTCCAAGCTGCCTTCTTTTCACCTGAAAGGGGGGAAGGAACACGTTATTCCATCCAGTTCCTGTCCCCTCCATCAGGTGCCCCGGCTGGCCAGGGGGAGGCAGTTTAGAGCCCAGGATTACTGCATGTTTTTGTGAAGGCGTATTTTTCGACTATTTCCAGTCACAGTGACGCTGCCTACTATACCTTCACTCTTCTTTTCCTCTTTCTTGGTCTTCTTCAGCCTCTTCAGCAGGCCCCTGAGGTCCGTGATGCCGTAGGTGAAGGCTATCTTCTCGTACTCGTCCGGCTTGGCGCTCTTCAGGATCTCCCACACGTCCACTTCGGGCTGCTCCTCCTGTTTGGGCTCCCTGGGGTTTTTCGGCCGGGATGCACAAGGTGAGGTTGTGAGGGCGGTCTGTGTGCGGTCCGAGCTCTCGCAACGTGTCTTGAGGAACCGTTTCTCATTATGGGGAACTGAACCATATACGTACAATGTAGGGCTGGAGAGACTAGAGCACTGTTTCCCAAACTCCTTTGTGTCTCAAGCGAACTAGTTTAGTTGGGGAACCAGTGGACTAGACGGTAGCAGTGCAACAGTTCATTGAATTAGTCGACTTAATTGAACGTAATTATGTTATAGTTTTGAGTGGTGCAACCACTGATTGGTGCATGGACAACCAGGGTTGGGGGTTGGGGGTCGATCTTTGGTCGTTGGGGGGTATTCGTGGGCGAGGTGTTCTGTTTAGGTGGTAAATATTGTGATGACGGAAGTGATGTCATTACTTCAAGTAATTACTTACTTCAACTTTCAAGTAATGAAGTTAAGTGGTGGTGTTGTGGTCGGCCTACCTTAATCGCTTAATTGGGACCTCGGTCAGAGACTTTACGCAGAAGATTATCCATTCTGCAGATTTGGGGGATGGAGAAATTGTGACGTAATTACGAGACCTTCATGACTAATGTTGTGGGTATTTGGAGGAAAGAGTTTTTGTTTTTTTTTTTCATTTCTGATTTGCCCGCTCCGCTCATGCACATGTATCCCATGGCCTACTCGTGCGCGATGCGCAAGTATGCACTCTACCGAGTGCCGATATAGTTACCACTCATTTACCTCTGGTTCCCCAGCCTCGCAGATGAGGAACGAAAAAGTGCTATAGTTCATGATGTTTATCTTTTATCAGAAACGTAGATATATTTATCAATTGCGATGTGGTGAAAAATCAGAAATCAGATTCGAACAACAAGGCGCTACCTAGCACCTGGAAAAGGGCAGAACGTTGATTTTTTTTTGCTAAACAACATGATCGAAGACGCCATGTCAAGTGTCCAGCAGTGAAAGTTCAAATTAATTACTCATTATTTTCCTGTATTATCGATAAAAATATAAAAATGAATACAATTCGATGAACTGTTGGGCCCCTGCTAGCGTACCGTACCATAATCGATTGCTTCTGGCTTGCGAATGTCTCGTCAGCCAATCAGGACTGGAGTTCCTCAGGACATGTCACACAAAGGGATGGGCGTGGTCTATTATATGGGCGTGGTCTATTATATGCTGTGACGTCAGACCTGTGCGGTCAAGGGTTATGTGTGACAGACAGGAAGGAGCGCAGCCGTATGTGATCTACATGTGAGATGAATTGTACTTCTACACTTCTACACTTCTAGACCCAATCTGCACGGATTGTACTTCCATATCCAATCTGCACTCTGTAGACAGTTTCTGCTTATCCGTGCTTACTGCATTTACAGTCTAGGTATCTACATTCTATCCATCTATTGATCTATCGATCTATCCATCGACCGTTCGATCAATCTACAGCATATATCTGTACATCCTTGTTAATATTTGTGATTTAATTAAGAGGAGAGATGAAAGAAAATGGGTCATTGTGTTATCAGAACTCAATTAAGTATTGTGTATGTATGTGTTTAGGGACTTATTATTAAACACATTATGAATCGATTATGGACTCAAAATGACAGCTTTGTGAAATCACTTAAGTGGCAGCATGCAGGGGACAGCAGGGGAAACAATCCCACCAGAATCCTTGTATTGTGTATTCCTCCTTGCGTTTTGTCCTTCTCAGCTATAGCCCATCCCTTTGTTTTGAGTGTTTTGTTTCAGTTCAACCACTTCACAGATGCTCTGACACTGTTAGACCAGTGAAGGTGACCAAAGACACAGGTTAGATCTGTGAGAAGAACCACGTTAGTAAAGTGTGTTTGGATGTTAGTTCAGCTGAATAAAGAAACATTCAGTCAGTCCTTTCTCTCGTCGACATTTGCCCCAAATGTCCGAAAGGTGTTTCAGGTGAAAAGCAAAAAAACAAAAATATTATCATTCCATTCTTGTCTAGTTTATCATTTTCCCCCATCTTGTTTATTTTCAGGCGGTTATCAGAAAGGCCGAAATAAACATTGTGGTATTTGCCTTATATTTCTACGTTGAAATAAAAATATGAATGTAGTGGTAACACTATTTCACAGCATCCTATTATGGATGATCCCCCAGCACTTCATCAATGATACAAAATGGTGCTCTTGGTCTCATGCGGTTTCAATTTATAGTCAAACAGTAAAATAATAATAATATTTGTGTCGAGCGAAAGGTTTGTGTGACGAGGTATGAATTCCAAGTGCTTTGTACTTGCTTGCACACCTACGTCAATCCCCGACAACACGCAACGATCTGTAAGCTCACGATACATCGCAAGCAGCGTGACGCATTGTAAACTATGCCCATCTTCGGTGCTATTTCATGCTAAGCGTAAACTTCGCCCTTTAGCATGGAGCGTGGCGCTCAGCTTGCTTCCTGCAAAGTAGGGCTGCAACGATTAATCAATGATTCATAATCAAATCAATTAGATTAGTTAACCTACACAACCTTTTTGTTATATTATCAAGAACAAAAAGTAATGCTTGAATATTTATTTTTAATGACCTATTTAAGTTCAGCAGAGTACTGTTTCTTTTAGACTGTTTCTTTTAGCCTTAGCCTTGAATAGACGCCTAATCAGCAAGTAATCAAATCTATCTAGTTAGAACAGTTGATGAATAAATCATCGAATGATGAATCAATTATGAAACTAATCGTTAGTTGCAGGCCTACTGCGAAGGATAGCAGCCCCTCTCAAAGCAAAGGAAAAAAAATAAACGCTATTATATTATTTTATTCAAGGCCCATTTCCATCATTCATTACTGCCAGTTGTACTGCTGTCAGTGTGCTGGCGGAGCATTGGCGAGATGCTGTCTCCAAATGAAGTGTTACCAGACTACAGTAGGCCAACACTCTTGCTTGTCCAGCTCCTAGAGCTACAGTTTTCATGCTGGGGTTCTCTAATAGTTTACTTACCGGCGGCTCAACGTTTATATGGGGAAGAAGAAGAGACAAGCCCAAAATAAATGTGTCGTTTAACTTCCAGACAGCGAACAGAGTCACTGTCTCATTCCATTGGTGCTGACAATAGTCATAGTCTTGGTGGAGAAAAAACAGGCTGACCCACCCCCCCAAAAACTCAAAAAATATAACTCACACATAATGTGAGGTTTAAAATATTATTTTTGCACTGTACAGTTGTTTCACCAAGTCCAATATCTCATGGCGTGTCTGTAAAGTTATTACCTTATCGTAGGTTAGGGTTTATGTTGTAACGGTACTCCTACTAGATAGAATAAGGGTCACATTTGAACAGTATGGGGTATTTTTTACATGCTGTGTAATATACACAATGTAGACTATACCAGGAAAAAAAACATCAGTTTGCTCTAGAGCAACATATTCTAAATAATAATAACGATAATGACCAAAAAAATTAAAGTAAAAGAGTGGCAAAGCAAAAAAAAAAAAAAAAAAAAAAGCGCCATCGTTCCTCACCTATGCTTAAGGAGCCCACTAAAGTCAAGTTCCCCTCCGTCATCTTGTCCTTCTGTCCCGCTGTTGTTACAAGAAGATATTAATAGAGACTTGTTCAGAACAGACAACAGATACAGGCAGCTAAATAAACAATGCTAAAACAGCAATGCAAAGCAGCAGGGCTCTGAGTTCAATCGGTGCATCAGTGTCGGCTCACGGAAACCTCATGTGCACGGATCGGGGCTTACACAACACCCTGTCTCTCATTGCCAAAGCGGCTCAGAGGAGCAGACTGGTTTGTGTAGAGCAGAGAGACCGAGAGCTTTGCTTCCCAGAAAGACATTGACCTGCACAAATGCTCCTGACACGGTCAATGCTCTGGTACTGTGGGTAGAGTTGCTTTGCATTGCTTTTCAGACACATTGTTGGAGGAAGGGAAATTTGTAAAAATGCAAGCGTTGGCCTTTTTGATCAAAGAAAACACGTGGAGTTGGCTGGTTGATTTTGTAATTACCTTTTAGAGAAAGGTGAATGACATTTAAACAACCATCTCGTCACACTAATCCGTCACAAAAGAAAGAAATGGATCCTTGCTCCGCACTTGATGAGCAAGTATTTAGTAGTATTAACAGACTGTCAGAGATCATGGTTTAAGCGTGGTACATTGCTATTCTTGAGTGATACAATTCTACGGTGCTCCTTGTGAATGATACAATCCTACAGTGGAGGCATGGTGGTGGTACATTGCTTGTTTGTGAATGATACAATTCTATGGTGGAATTGCTATTCATGTAGAACACTTACCCTATAGAGGGGAGATTGTCCACCACAAAAACCTTGGTGTCCCTATTTTGGGCATGCCATTATAGGCGACATTTTTATTTAATTGAACTTTTGTTTAAAATGTTGTATAATTAAAATAACAAATAGCAGATCTATAAGGTCATCACACATCACAATGTGACGTGCTGTGAGCTGATATTTTTTTTTTCAATTATGTCTGAAATATACAGTATAGGCCTTAGAACACATAGATATTTAAGATTAAAATGTAATTCTAATCGTGAGTTTTCTCTTAATGCTTGATCTGACTGCATCATTTTGCTGTCGTTTGTGGCTCTTTTTACCTTCTCTTGAACGCGGATCGGATGTCGAGACTCTGGGAGCTCTGCTCGGGTTCTGAAAGACAAGATGGGACAGAGAGCATACGGCGTCATTCTTCAACGTCGGGCCGCCTGGCGGCGCAGGTTGGCTGCGTGTCATGCATAAGGGGCATGCACAAACCTGACGAACCTTGCACCTCCAAGTCAAAAGAACAGCTGTCAAACTTATCCTTGTAGGTGACCTCACAGCGGTAGTTTCCTGCGTAGGTGTCTTTGGCCTTGATGATTTGCATCTCGAACGTGTGAATCTGCAACAGTGACATGGAACAGATGATGTATGTGTGGGGCCAATGGAGCACTTGGGCATTTTGATCAATATCAACAAGCAACATCAATTATCAACTTTGACTTTTCACTTTTGAAAACGCATGAAAAGTCAGATCAATAGCGCCCTCTACTGGTCAACATTTCGGAATCCTCCAATCACATCCCTCCTTGGCGTCATGTGATCCTTTCTCCCAGACTACTACAGATAAACTTTTCTGAGAACAACATGGCTGCTGCTGCCTCAATGGGCAGAACAGTTATAACTTTTTTAGTCTGCTAAGTGAACATTTGGTTGAAAATGACTCAGGACAAACTAAAAACAATTTGAATTATAATTTGTAACAATACTTAATGTATAAGATTTTTTTATTTTTTATTTAACCATTATCATTGTGAAACACAACTTGACAAAAGTCGTTTTTTCACCATGTTAATGATTTTTTTGTTTTTAATGAAAATTGATGTTGAGATTGTTAGTTGATATTGATTAAAATACTTCTAGTGTATCAGGGCCTTAACTCCTGCCCACATGCCCGGGGCAGGTAAATATAATGGTAGTGGTAGGCCAGATGAAGTCTACTACCTGGTTGCCCGACCGGGCACATTTTTATTGTGGACCCACAGCTGTGAGCATGCAGTCTACTACCTGGTTGCCCGACCGGGCACATTTTTATTGTGGATCCACAGCTGTGAGCATGCAGTCTACAGCATGCGCTCTGGCAAAAAAAAAAAAAAAAAAAAAAAAAAACAGCTGATCTACAAGCTCAGAGCATCCCCAGGTTGCAGATAGAAGCCATAGGTTTTCTACTACCAGGGCAAAAAAATTGAAAAGCATTTTGGTTGAAAATGCACCTGATTTGTCCATAAAAATAAATAATGTCCATAATTTGCGTGGTGCCAAATTACGAGTACTTGAAATTATCTTGTCTTTTTCATTTCATTTCATTTGCATTGATAGTGCCAGCTTGGATCATTCACTATCATGTGAACTATCATGAGTCCAGATCTTCAGCCACTGGGGAGGTTCACAGATACAGGACTAGCCCGAGACATGCAGTTTACAGACAGAAGTATACCTTGGTGAAGCGATCAAAGGTCTCTTTGAGTTGTAAGTGTTTCCCTGTCTTGCTGGCCAAGTCCATCCACTTCCCTTTGAACCACTTGATGGTGGGTTTACGCAGCAGATCCTTAGCCTCCACCTTAGCGATGAAGATGATGTCGCAACCTGTTAACAGAAGAACTCATTGAAACGCTGCTCCTTGTCTGCTTTGGGCTTGTTATTATGTTGAGTTGCTTGTAAATATTGGTAGCTGCGGCTCTGGGATTGTTTAAGTGTAGAACTTGGCTTATTTTGGGATTCCCTGCTGTTTAATGTTGCTTAAACCAGGGAGTCCATTAGCCACTTATATACACTTGTCTGCAGACCTGAAACACTGAAACACTTTCATGCCCGGGAGTCACATTCCACATTTTTTGCATTTTCTTTTTCTTTCTTATCTTAAATTGCCAATACACAAGCTCATAAAGCATCTATTTTCACATAACCTATTTGTATAGGTGCTACCCTTAAGTGCTCATGTATCTCTAGTCTATACTGTAGGTGAGGATTATCTAACGGCCCGCTGGGCCCTGGCCCTAGGGGGGGCCCTGAGCTTGAGCTTTCTTATTTTTAAGCAATCTCTTGCCATAAATCCTGCCGAAATGCAGGTGAATATTGCAGGCCTATATGTCATAATTGTTATCCGTGTGTGCAGACACTGCCACGTCAGGAAGACGCCTGGCAGCGGCCCAGGTGTCCGTCATTTCTAGATCCACCAATACATGTATCATGTTTTCAGCTATACACTCACCCACGTTCACAGAGTTCATGGGCTCTGGTTTCTCTATGAGCAGAGTGGACAGCGGTGGAGTGTCCACGGGTTTGTCCAGGTCGTCTGGGTTCTGGCCCTCTCCCAGAGACCACACTGCATCAAGAAAGACACACGCACGCACACGCACACGCATCATCATACAGGGCTTTTCTTTACTGTTGATCAAGGGTAGATGTTCCCCTGGCACAGCCTTAGCTGAGGTGTCACATTAAAGGTATTACAGGTAACGTAAAAATATATACTGTAACTGTATATATAGCTCTTCCTATGTCTATGTTGCTTCTGCAGCTGTTTCCCTGCAGACAGACACTTGCTTTGCCCTGCAGATGGTCCGGAACTTTACTGTTTTTGAGTTAGATTCAGATCTGTTAACAAACACAGATTTTATACACACTAAAGTTGCCTATAATACCTTTAAAAGCACAGCTTGAATTCACCCAGCTGCATCGACTGCCGACACCTGGCCTAGTAGTACTAGGGCAGCCCTCCGCAGATTCGGAACTATGTCCCGTCTACTCCAGGGGGTGTCTGAAAATCGTCAAGCAACCCACCTGTATGGGGTCGATGTCATGGACGCATCTTTTCTTCATCACCAACACATGATGACAAACATTATACTGTATAGGTTCTGGACAATAACACCTGGGGCAGATTCCTCAATGTTTTCATACATTTGTCAGGAATGTAAAACAAAAGCAGTGGATCACAGCATGAAGACAGCACAGAACAATGTGACGTGCTCTTAGCTGGTGTATTTGCTATTTTAAATTGCAAAAAACGAACAAAACCGACATGTAGATCCATCCTGACCGACAATGCGATAGCCAGCATGGTACCGGTACGCTAAACCTAGGGACGTAGGGATGAGTGTACAGGTGTACATAGGGAGAAAGATCGGCTTTGGAGTGGCTGCACTACACAAAAAAGTATACAGTAATAATTCAATAAGTTCATCAGTCCTAATCGAGCCGGAAGTTTGAAATAATTGTTTGCCATATCACCCAGCGCTAAATGATGTCCACTGATTATTTTCAATACAATTATCAAGCTGACATTAAAAAAACAACAACAAAACAACAAAACCGCTATAAAATCAGTAGATGGGAGTACATAATGGCTCCTCATTTTGGAGTCGGCCTTCTTTAGGTTCTTTGTGGTCAAAGACCATTTCCTGAAATGTATCTTGACGGACTAAAAAACACTGCGATATTTGAAAAGAAGTGTTTGTGCGTGTGTGTTTTTTTTTAATGCCAAAGAAAAATATGACTCCAATATCCTCATAAATACAGTATTATGCAGCATGTTTGCTATGATGTTTGAGGAGACCAACCTTTTTCATGTAGCAAGAGATACTGCGAGCATATGGTTAAGCTTCAACTCTTCCAGGCACTCATACAGCATATACAGAGCAGAAACAATGACATTCTTCTCAAAGTGTGGAAAACAATAAGCACACTGATTTGGTGGGGACACTCACTGAAAATAGACGATCCCTATTGCGGTGTATTTTGAGCTTTTAGGTCTGGTATATTAAAGGGAAGCTTAAACCTTTCACAACCTTAGATTATTTTAATGATGTTTAAGACATTTGGAACTCTTTCTTGCAGGTTTTTATGTGTGTAATATAGATTTATAGGTATTTTAGTTATGAATGGATGTTCATGAGATCATGTAGTCCAGGAAGTTACTTCCTGGACTACAAAGGCTGTCCACTCTCCACAAGGAGTGAACATCCATTCATAACTAGCATATCTTACTACATTACACAAATAAAACACAGGAAAGAGTTCCTTGTGTCCTAAACATCATTTAAATAAGCCCTGGCTGCAAAAGGGGTGAAGTGTAGAAGGATGAAAAGTCAGCTAAGTATTAGTTTACTAAGTAAACGTAGCAATGCCACAATGCAGAAATCCTCCGGTAGCATTTACTATTCATTATCCATTTCACATTCATATTATTGTAGTGTAATTAGTAATACATTAATGTGTGCATCATCTCTAATCATCTGCCTACACAAGGCTGCACTACTGCTGCGTAGACTTTGCCCTAATTTACATACGTCGATTTTAAAAGTAGGTATGACAAGAATTTTACTTTTTATTTTTTTAATTATTATTATTTGTCTCTCATTTTTGACCTATTATTACCTGAGTCCTTTCTCCCCATGGGTGGCACAGGGATGACGCTATCATCTGAAGAGAGAAATTTACAGCATATTATAAGAAATAGTACTGTAAAGTCCACTGGGGGGCACACGCACAAACACACAGGCAAGCATTGTTATCATAAGCAAGCAAATAGTAGGAACAGTATCTTTGCAAAGAATTAGTTAATCAAAATCCTGGTTCTCAATTCTAGAAGGTCAGATGTTCTGTTCAATTAGTAAGTAAAAGTGAATACGTGTTAATTGCTGTTTGGTGTGCTAGTGCGGCTTTTGATCATAGATATGATCTGCACATGAATTTGTTATGATTAGAAGTCCAAAATACACAATATTCAAATAAGGTACTGTAGGCGTATGTGGGCAGGCTACATACTGTACAACCAGAAAACTTTTTTTTAAGATTATGTTAATCTTTTGTGCTATTAGCAGTGACAATCTTTTAAAATATAAAATATAAAACATCTTGTGTTTGTTATAAATAGTGATCATTATGTCCAAACACACCCAAAACATCTAGGGATAAACATGTCTCCAGCCATGTTTCCTATACATTGTGATTTAGGGGTGACTACCTGGTTCTATAATGGTGGTTATAGGTTAACAGAGAGATCTTACTAGGCAGCTCAACAGAGAGTTTCTTGGGTGAACTGGATTCTTCTGCAGAAAGAACACAATATATTGATATTAATCAATTTTAGCTAAAGTAGATGTTTGTAGTGTATAATACTGGACACCTCCTAAATTAATAATAACAGAATTAAAAGATACTGCTTTAGCCCTTGCCATGTGAAAAAATGTATTGGTATTTTCCCAATATAAAAAAATAATATAAGTGCAAAATGTTCCTGAGGAAAGCGATTTCCATGAATGACCACAGTTTGATCTGTAATTGTCAGCAACATAAATTTTTTATCTAAATATTTTCTCCCAGTCCCAGATTAGAACTCATTTTTAATGTCACAAGAAAACGTTTTTGTGACACTGCACATTATACAGTAATAATGTGCAACCATAGTAGTGTATACTATATGAATGAAAGATATTTCATTCATATTTAAAAGGTACAATTAAATTTAGTGTAGAAAAAATGGTTTAAAATTTATATTATTGTAAACAATTACACATTACAATAATACAGTAATACATGTATAACATTGCATTAAATATAAAATATACTCTATGCATATACATGGTAAGCATCCATGTATTATATATTGTCCAAATAATGTATACATGTTGGCAAATGTAATTGTCACATCTATACCTTTATTTGAATCAAATAAAGGTTAATGCACAGTCAAATTCTCTGTGTTCATTTACACATTTTTTTAATAATAAATCAAAACGGGTCCACTGATGTAGATTCTCTGTTCAGTAACAGGACTCTCCCTTTAATCAACAGAAAAGACATGCTCAGCATGACCTGTTTATTTTTATTTTTTGTTTCATTACTTCAAAAGTCACCAATTTTGCATGCACCAAGTCTCATGGCTTAACTTAATAGCTGGACGTGTTGCTGATGCTGTCCGTCCACTCAAAGCAGCCAAATAGCATTGGTCATGCCTCCAGGTCAAGTTAAGCTATTGTTAACTTTCCCTGCCAAGGTACTGGGGCGCCTACATCCGAAAATATGTTATGCCTAAATACGTTGTGCCTTCTTTATTCAAATATTTAAAAAGCAATGTAAATGTTTCAACTTTTTCTCGATGCGTTTTTAAATTACAAATAGACAACCTCACAATGTGTCGCTGTGAGCCTGTAGATCAGCTTACATTTGTGCTTGATTTCATATACCTGGTCACTTGTTTCCCCTCGCAAATCTGGCAACAAATCAAGGGATAACAGGCACTTATGCACACACAAACGCAAAGACTTATGGGTTGTAGGAAAGGTGTGGTTAAGACCTGGTACTGAGAAGTCACCACAGAGACATCCGTTACTGCACAAACGGTCAATGGCAATTTGTACTACTATTTGTACTACTACTATTTGTACTACTTTGTCTACTATCGGAGCATACAGAGGCAATTAATGTCACCTGAACCACATGTAAATTGAACACAGAGGAGTTTACTGTGCACGCTTGTAGGAATTATTTTCGCTGCGGCGTTATATGGTCGCTTTGCGCGGCCGCTGGCACACATGGCCGCCATGCTGCATGTATGTCATACAGCCATGTCATACATGGCAATAGGTTGTTCTTCTCTGTGGACTCACTTATATTTGCACTTCAACTGCTGCAGAACCTGGACCCGCTAATAGAACAGCGTATGTGTACATGCGTGTGTGTACTGTCATGCGTGTTGCACGTGCATGCGTGTTTGTGAGGTATTTCCTTAACGCTTGTATCGAGTTGCGAGCGGGTGCTACGGGCGTCCCGACGTATACAGTGTTCAAGTCCTGACCTTACCAACCGTCTGCCCGCCGTTACGTGAGACGGAGGCGACACGGAAATAATAAGGGCTTAATGAGGATAATTACAGCTGTAATAACGATAAAGACATCGGACCGTCCAGGGTTATATACCAACCTGCCGGCGGTGTTGGGGAGGGGCTAGAGGCTGGGGCATCAGCAGCTTTATCTGAAAGGAAGGGGTTGATTGACACATAGACCCACCTATCATCAAGCAATGTCCAAGTCCCATCACTGGCAGGCAGGCCAACAAGACACAAGACCGCTACGTACAATACGAGTTGTCGGACATGACATGCGAGACGAGACTATATAGGCTCAGACTCAAGCCTCCACATGCAGCGATGCAGCGGCTAGATTCCATTCTGATAACCAGGACCGGATCTAGAGGGGGTGGGCACAGCCCACCCAAATGTGCATCTTGCCCACCCAATGAAAGGTAATATCAGGGGTTTTAAACCAGTGGTCCTTGAGGGAGTTCCAGGTGGTCCCAAGCTAAATGGCGGAAAGTTGGTTAACCAGATATAACTCTTTGAGATTTGGTTTCATGTTTACACTCTTCAGAGTTAAAATATACATCATGTGAATTAACTAGAGAATGTAGTAGAATAATGGTCATTTTGATCTGTATGTTTGACTGTTTGGTTTCCCAAATCCCAACTGGAATTGTGGACAAAAGCAAAAGAAATCTTTAGTTTTGGGGTCTTTGGGGCTAAAATGTCATAAATCGTGGTCTGTGGCTCAAAAGCCGAATAAATAGTGGGTACTGGTGTCAAAAAGGTTGAAATACACTGCTTCATATAAAAACTTTGGAGTTGCCCTGCCATTCTTCCAGCCATTCCTAGTAGGGCTGGCTAAATCCGGCCCTGGTGAAGCCTTAAAAATGCTACACCCCAGTGAAAACCCTTCACCTAAACTCACTTCACCCAGGAGTATGTTTGAACGTTAGGGCTCCATTCTGATAACTAGCACCGCTAGCTTGTATCCTGTGACACTATAAATATACAACATACTAATCACAGTGTGAGGTCACTCTTGTGTGTGAGATCAAGGCATTGTGCTCGGCACCGCAAGCTTCTCAGGCAACTCCACGATTCACACGCACGCAAACACACACTCACACTAACGTATACTGTGCACACGTGTTTGTGAGAGAACGTTGAACGCTGTGAAAAGGTCAGCCTTTCAAATCGCAGGGCACAGAAATGCATCGATGATAATAACGGGCGCAAAAACCAAGCCAAAAGAAAAGCCAACAATGTGTTAACGGTCCTCTGATCCCAGGTCAGATGTTGTTATGGTAATTCACCTTGTTTATCTGCATAGGAGCCACCACATATTGACTTGAGAGCTACTTTCAAAATGACCGGCTCAACAAGATCTACACATAAAAAAAAATCCATTTCAAGGCCCCCAAGAAGGTTTGAGCTTTGAAATAGTGGTCATTGTGTTACTTACTGTTATAGTGTTTAGGAATAATGCACTTACATGTGACAAATAGAGGGGGAGAATTGGAAGGGTATTATTGTATATGCTACTACTGATGTTTGAAAACAATTTGGGGTTTGAGTTGACAGTTTGTGATGTTGAATTTAGTCTCTTGCACCCAAAACTGAGAACTTTCACGTTTTTGTCCACTATTTGGAAAGACACTACTTGGAGAGACAATTATTCTCCCTTTTCTAATTGTGTGGACTCTTGAAAATGACGTAATTCAGGATGTTTAAACATAATTTAAACATTTAATCATTTTACCGCTCTCAAGAGTTACAGATTGATAAGGGTTCCTCCCTCCTAAAGTCGCCTATGTTCTATATTTTAGGGGACATGTGATCTACCTGCATGACCAGTGTGATCTACTGGTAGATCACAATCTACCTTTTGGGCACCCCTGCGCTATGACATGTACTGTACTTTGTACTACTGTGTGTGAATCCACAATACTCTGCCTGCTGTAGGTGAGGGTGCTGCGTGCCCATGCCCATATAACATTGGGTCATGGCATTAAGGAATAAAAGGCCATCGCTGCCTACTAAGCGTCTTTCTCCCAACATAAACTGTGATTCAAGTAGTCAAGCATCTTTCCATTACCAACTTTGAGTGTCCATTATCTCCGATGTAAGATAAAAATAGTTGCTAGCCACCATAAGACTGAATACAGTAGCATGACCTCATCCATACTGTACTGCTACTATGCAACAAAATCTGTCTGTCCATCTGTCTATCTGCATCCACTTAATCTGCAGTGGTGGGAAGTAATGTGTGTGGGAAGTGGTGGGAATGTACATGTACTCGAGCACTGTAGTGAAGTATTTCTACTCCTACTCTAAATTCTACTAGCCTGGCTAAAGCCAGACACAATCAGTGGTTGGCAAACTATTGCCTATCAGCAGATTGGTCTGGAATAGCTTGATTGCACCCATGTCCTACTCCAGAGAACTGGGGTGGCCAATAAGGAGACATTATTCAAATCTGTTTGCATACTGTGCCCTGATTGGCCACCTTGATTTTCTGGAGTTGGAAATTGATGTACAATTGAGCTATTCCAGACCTACTCTATGCACAGATTTTGGACCTGTATCCATTCTACTGTGAGAATTGGATATTACAACCCTCCCCAATATGTTCTGTATGTCAAGAACTTACTCTCTACCCAAGTTTTTCATGGCTCCATCATGATGATGTACCGGTACACTGACCTGGTAACTATGTACAGAACAAAAGTGCAAGAGCGCACCTCTAGGGGGTGCTCTATGTGAATTAAACCAAAGAACAGTGATGAAACACGCGCACCTACACACACACACACACACACACACACACACACACACACACACACACACGTGAAGTGAGTGCAATATGTGCAACAAAGATATACTCAGGCAGAGGTGAGTAGGAGTGGGGTGGAGTAGGGTTTGGGAAAGGGGTTGGGTTACCCACCTGGGGGTGGGGGAGAGACCTCCAGGTGTATCTCGGGTAAGGGCAGGATGTCACCGTTACTGTCTGGGGTAGCACCGTTACTGTCTGGGGCTGGGGGGGCAACGCTCTCTGGAGCATGACAGATAATAGCCATTGCCGACTTTGAACCTAAATCCATGCATTCTATACTGTGAACATCAGACATAACAACACTTCCCCATGTGTTCTGCATGTTATGAACTTACAGATGCTCTCAAAGACAAAAAGGTCAGGCTAAAAGTAATGCATCTTTCTCCCCATGTCTGTTTACTTTCA
Organism: Benthosema pterotum; assembly: GCA_039105355.1. NCBI lineage: Eukaryota > Metazoa > Chordata > Actinopteri > Myctophiformes > Myctophidae > Benthosema > Benthosema pterotum. The sequence continues at coordinate 21,508,132 of CM076987.1, forward strand.
ACCTATCAATAAAGGCACCAATCAAGGCCCCAAAATATGTAAAAAAAAAAAAAAAAGAAGAAAAAAAAGAAAGAAGTGACATTCTTCTCGCGATAAAATGCTAGGATTTAGATTCAAATGCGGCAAAGCTGACATACAGTATGTATAACCGTAGTTTCCAGACTTCCATGGGCTGGTTGGTTTTCAGTAGCATTAGAGTGGGTGTGTGGGCTCTGTCAGACAGCATGCATGTTTTGACTGAGAGCGATTTGGAGATTTGATGGTTAGAGGTAATCAATACTTACCGCTGGGCTGGGAAGAGGCAGCAGGGGCCTCTTCCATTACGGCTCTTCCGTTACTGGTCTCGACCTGCTCTATCACCTCCCCGCCAGCCCCAGCCCCGGCGGCAGGCTGTGGGTGGCTAGAGCCATTCTGTACAACAACCGGCTCTGGTTCCGGAGCTACCACTGCCTCTACTGTGGGCTCTGTGGGCTCTGTGGGTTCTGCTTTGGTCCCTTCGGTCTCTACAACAGCCTCTGCTGCAGCAGCCTCTGTACAGCAGACATCATAGTAGCGCCAGCAGCTTGAGCAGCGAAGCTTGAGCAAGCAAAACATTTTGGCGGGCTCGCATGTCACTATGCATGCGAGGCAGTGCAGTAGTGGAGTATTATGACCAGATAGTCGAGTCTCATTTGTGGCTTTGCCATACGTAAATAATAGTCAAATATGGAATGGAAAATGTGAGATCTCAGTGAGATAAATTGATTCAATAAATCGATCAATTGTCAAGTATAGTGATGGGGTATTATCATGGAATTAATATCCCATAACTTGCAGGCATTTGCAAAAAAAATGGAAGCACTATCTAGTATCTGGTCACAGCACATGTAATGTTGAGACATCGTGGAGGCAGGGCTTTACCAGCTATTATAATATATTTTAAAAGATAATTTCCTACTGATTTGCAGCTATAGGGGCATTGGTGATATGCCACTCTTCCCTAACTGGGAACTGAACCCAGGACATACTGTTAGTTGACTATGTGCCAGTTTACCAAATTTACAAATTCAAGTCTAGTCTAGAGAGCCACTGTTGAACCAAAAGAGAGAGCAAGTAAAACCCAGCCGTGAGTACCTGATGTCACATCACAGGCACCTCCTGAATGCAGGAACATACAATGCAGTCAACCCAGCCACATAGCCTGTTTTTAAACACCATACATGGCAACCAAGCAAGCGTGTTGAATTGGCCGGTGGTCTAACCTAGTTACGTTTGTCATTAACCTATCGCGTGTGACGCAGACTCGTAACTACGCACAGAACAAAAGTGCAAGAGTGTGGCCCCTCCAAGGGGCAGTCTGTGTGAATTAAAACAAAGAGCAGTGATGAAACACGCGCACGCACACACACACAAACACGTGGAGTGAGTGCAACAATGTGCAGCAACGATACACTCTGGGATGTAGGGTGGGGTTTGGGGAAAGGAGTGAGGGAGGAGTGAGGATGCGGGGGTGGGGGTGGGAGAGGGGTGGTCAGTCTGGGATGGGGTTGGGTAGGGTTACCCACCTGGGGGTGGGGGTGAGACCTCCAGGTTTATCTCAGGTAAGGAGGGCATGATGGCACCGTTACTGTCTGGGGGGGCAACGCTCTCTGAGCACGACAGATAATAGTGGTGGGATGGATCAGAATGATGCTTTTTATAGCATAGAGGCTTCAGCTTCCAAGTAACACACGCACGCACGTAGCTTACATACGCACGCACGCACGCGCGCACGTGCACACACACACACACACACACACAGAGTAGGCATCTCTTCCCTCAGAACAATTAGATTGTTTTGCCGATAGACACAGGAAGAACTCTTGAGACCTGACCTTCAACTTACACTAAATAAGTTGTAAAGTCCACACTGAATGTTTGCTGAAGGTGATTCACTGTGGGAATAAACAGTAGAGTACAATGCAGGAGCACAATGACCGGTACAATTACTTAGCACATCCTCATTTTTAATTTGTCTCATTTCTAATCGACGCACCGAAGACCACAATTTGTTCTGCGGCCCTTTTTTCACCACAGTTCTGGAGGGGTAAGGAGATATGAACGGATCCAATGCAATGCTTGACCTCCCAAAGGCGTCCCAAGGACGTTTTGGAAGCTCTCAAGATGCTCCCACCCCGGGAGATCAAACCCCTGGCGTCGTCCCCGACAGCCAATAACATTGCCGGCGCCTTGCCCACTCAGGAGGACAAGGGTGCCAGCTGTATCAACACTGGGATCAGCTGGGACCCGGCGGTTGGAATGCCGGAGATCCTGACCGCTTGGGTCATCGGTCGGGAGCGCTTCAAGTGTGGATCGTGGCAAGGCAGTGGTGTCGATGTCGGAGTGTGTGTGGGGTGGGAACCATCAGCACCACATTTACAGTGTACACACTTCCGCGCTTGAACAACGCGGGCTGTGTTTGCACATTCTTGCTCGGGAGCCTCCAGGACTTTGACAGCCATGATTACGCTGCACAAACATGCCACGATATATCGCCATGTGCTCCAGGAGTGAGAACGCAAACGACAACCATGTGCGTTGCGTTAATTGCGTCAGTGACACGCAAACCTCTTCATTAGGAGGAGGACCTCCCCCTCAAATTGATTGGTTTGCATCAAGTCTTGCCACACGTTCCTTGAAAGTTTGAATTAATTTTCTTTTTTTAAATTTGGACTTTCCCTGTCATGGTACAGAAGAAAAGCAGGGGGACATTGTCGGTCACTCACCTTCTGCCTGGCCATTGGTGATCCCATCTGCAAAGAGAAAGGCAGAACAGACAATAAAATGTAAGGCATTCGCATGTACTCCAAAAACTTTAATTATGTGGGTGCTGGCTGTGCTGGAATCAGTGGAGGAAAGCACCAGGTGACAATAATATTCTTTCATCTCTCTGTCACGTTGTCTTTGTATGGCGGCGCTGCCTGGCACCTTTCGTCTAGACATCATCAGGCGGTCTTAAGTTATTGACCCTGACACTGGAGGCACCTTTGACACACTACAGTATGCTGGTCAAACCAACACAGGGGGTTAGCAGCAGTCAACGAACGGCTAGATCCTCGGCACATGAAAGCATCCATGTGTCCACTGGCATGCGTTGACTGGGTTAAACAATTAACCTTGTGGGTTATTAGTGAGTTAGTGGAGCACACAGGCTGTCATGGGAGGTACCTCTATCCTGGCCAGACTCTATAGCCATCGTGGGATTGTCATGCTGGCGGCTGTCTCTCAATTGAGCAACATCTGGAGTTCTGTGTATTTTTCCACACGGCGTCTACATGGAAAACCACTGCTCTGGGCTGTCACAAGTGTCACAGGTTGCAGTTTCGACATGCCATTTGCTGGTCTGTCCGTGTGCCAGGCACACATCTTTGTTAAGCCCTGTTCATAGCCGGGCGACAACCTGCGTTGTGTATCTGCAAGCCGATCTGCATGCTCGGCACGGAAACGACGTGTTGTGAGCTTTTAGGTCTGCTATTCTCATCCGTCCTCGCCAGCGCAACCCTCCGACCTACCCCCCATCACATGATGGAGCATAAATTAGCCTTTAATGGTCTCACAGGATGCACAAATGACATGGAGTTATGCCTCAATCCAGGCTGAACTTTCGTCACCACACCAAACCCCCTGAGCATGCAGTTAACTGTGTACAGATGACCCTAATAGCCCTAACTGACAAGTCTGTGGCCACGAGACAGAGGATCTTTACTGCATCGATATCACAATTGAAGTACTCAACCCCCATGGCTTTATTATACTTCTGCTCCAAAGTTACTACTCTTACAAGTGAAAGTTGATCAGGTAAAATTGTACTTGCGTTGCTGGAGTACTTTTTACTTTATTGGAGATGTTCAAGACATTTTTCAAAACAGCAGTATTTAGTATTTTGTGAAATGTTAAATAAGTGCTTGATTTGAAATATATATTTTTGTACCTGAATATTAGTGTCAAAAGTACAATTGTCTTTGGAATCTTCTGTAGTCAAAGGCATAAAGCTTAGATCTTTGAGGGGTGCCCTATGCCCAGCTTCGTGGGTCGTTGCAGTGAACACAATGATTTCATTGGCTGAGCAAAGTACACATTGAAGATAAAAGTGAGGGCAGAAAAGTGGAGACACCAGAAGTGATTGACCGGAACAAGATTTGTGATGATTTGATCCTTTTGACTGGCTGAACACGATGATATGATGATAAGAGTGCCACACAAGTGTGTGTGGGTTTATGTTGTTGCTGTTATTATTACCCATATAAATACTCAAGTCAGGTACAAATAAGCTATACCCATAAAACACTCGAGCAAAAGTATACACTTCCACACTGTTTACAGCCATGTCTATTAACACCATTTATCATATTCTCTAGCTCGTATAACATGCTACCCGTCCACTAGTGCTCTACCCTCAGCCCTGTCCGCTGTGCATTCCAGGGTCAGAATTAGCTCATCATCGCGCCTCATGAAAAAGCCATGAGGCCACAGCTGGGCCATGATGGCACCGCCGCTACATCTCCTGAGTCCTGCATGGCGGGGTCATGAGACTCTAGCATCTCGTCACTCTTGGACATAATGAGTGTTGAGAGGTATTGTTTTACCTCCCCTGGCCTAGCTAACGGTCCTGCAGGTATTTTCAGCTGTTCCTGCCCTGCCGGCGTGGAGACAGATGGGCTCATCATTGCACAGGGCTCTGGCGGCGCTAGCCAAAACCACCTTATCCTTCCTAATATAGACCCCTGTGGTGGTTCTGTTAGATCCCATGGAGGTTCCGGTGCAGAGACGTCATTTCATTAAAAATAAAATAAAAACTAGAGCAGTGGAACAAGAACAAACTGGTCCACGAACATAACTGGTCCACGAACGCCCAAAAGATCATACTGTATACCTTGGAGGGAACGCCATAACCATAAGAGAAGATTCACAGCTCTAGCCATAACTAGAATGCAATTTTGCAATTGCAAAGCGAATAATGTTTTACATCATTAGGTCATCTTGGTCAGCCAATCAAAGGGTTACAGTATATATTGTCATCACGAGGTGAAAAAATGTTATTCTGTAAAAGTTTACGGGGAAAATGCATCACAATAACAATAGTTTGTTTGCCCTTCAGGCAGCCTCACTAATTAATTAGTTGTGTGGCACATGTAAGGCGATCGGTGCTGCTCAGCGGTTGGTCCCTCGGGGTACTCCGGTTGGCCGGTTTAGGTGATGACGTAATGTGACGTAAATAAAATACCTTTATAGCTAATGTCATTATTATTGGCCCGCTCTGCTCACACACAAGTAGGCCATGGCCTACTTGCGCGCAGGTTTGCACTCTATTGAGTGCTGTTCTAGTTTATGTTGTAAAATCATTGTTGGATCTGTAGCCCTAGCAGCTGCCCCATTCGCCCCGGTCATTTTCCCGTTAATATGGCCCAGAGCACCCCAACACAACCAGTGGTATAGCAGACTCTGCTCTGTCAGTGCACACACAAACAAACACATTGTCTGGAACCACCCCAAATGAGGTCGCTAAACCTGGTAGGGAAGATTTTTTTCTTGATGTCAACACCTACATTTCCACATAGGCAGAGAGATCGTCAGCTATACACAAGGCTGGCCCTTGAAGTGTCCCGCTCAGGGAAACTTCAACACCTACACCCACTCAGCCTTGGCCGACCCCCCGAGAACTACTGTTCTACTCCTGGAAGACTCTGTGAAGTCCAAAAGGTCAAAATGAGGAACTTGGCGGCTGTAAGATGATGACTGTGTCTACCACTGGGGGAGAAGAAGGGGGTGTGTCCGGTGTTATGGTCGGGCCGCTAATTAGCAGTTGACAGGCCTTCCTGTGTTGTGTGTGTTGTGTTGATTTATAGCGCAGGATTCCGTAACCGGCATCGGCCGTGGGGATGTCAGCCGGTGGAGCCCGCAGGGAGAATGATGGCGATGTCTGAGGAGTAGTTAATCTTCCAGCAGACACACTTTCTACTATAGCTAACAACAGCAGCATTTTGAAGTGAAAGCAGCCTGTGGTATTTTAGGCAAGTCATGGATATATTTATAGGCACTTGTCTGTGCCAATTAACCTTTCCCAAGCCAAAGACCGTAGCATCTGCTATGGGCTGATAACTGTTGATCTACTGCTGATACTGTAGATCAAGGGTGTCCACACTTTTTGACTTGAGAGCTACTGTCGAAATGACCGGCTCAACAAAATCTACACATCAAAAAAGTGATTATCCCATTGCTGAAAATAGTTTAAAAATCCATTCCAAGGCCTCCTAGTGAGTTTATACTCACAGTTTATACTCTTATACAATGTTTAAGAAAAACACACTAGAGGAGTCAAATTGGAAGGTTTTCTTGTATATGCTACTACTGATATTGAAAACAAAGTAATTAGGGTTTGAGTTGACAGTCCCATATGGCAATATATTTTAGCTGGACTGTCATGTGATCTACCTGCTGAGTCTGTGTGATCTACTGGTAGATCACAATCTACCTTTTGGGTGTAGATCCATTATTTTTTTTGCTATTTTGGATACATTATAGAATGTTTTTCATTCAAAGGTTGAAAGCGGTTGGTGCCACAAGACTGGTATTCATTGTATTTATTATGTGTCTCTCATATGCACCTTTCCAATGAACACTGCAACATCAGTGGATGACCTGAACGTTTGGACCACGGTTTGGTCGTTGTTTTAAGAGGTTTCCTGCATGGGCAGATGAGTTGACCTCAGAAGGTCTTTTTTTCGGGGCAGGGGGGAGAGATAAAGTGATGCAGCAGAGGGAGACCGACCGAACGACCGACCGACCGGAGGAAGAGAGAGAGAGAGAGGGAGAGTCGCGGGACAAGGATTAAAAGTGCACTCATTCTGAACTATTCCCGGGACCAAGAATCCCCATCCCTGGAGAGCCTCAGGCGACTCAGCCATTCCGTCATCTTTCGTACCCCCCCACCCCCGACTCCCCCTTTAAAGCCTTCGAATGTGGTGGTGACTAAAACAACAAGGGCCTCCTCCTCCTCCTCCGTCAGCTGTCTGCGGTCATTTAAAGAACAATACTTTTTTTTTTTCTGCCCATCATTTATGTGCTCTTCTGTGCACAGCGGGGCTATTTGTGGACAGTGTTTGTAGCAGCCGGGCATCTGTTGCCTGCAGCTCTGTCTCCGAGGGGATCATGGCTGTTTACGGCGCTGCAGGCATGTGTTTCATGGAGGCCAGTTTGCATAATACTGATAAATCTCGCTCCGCGAAGAGGTGAGTCACAGCGGGAGATTTCAGCGAATCCCCGTTGGTGCAGGAACAGTGGTGAAAAGTACATTTACTCACTGTTAGTACTGTACGTGAATTTGAGGCATTTGTACTTGTAGCAATATGTTGACTTCTACTCCACAATGTCTCGGATCCAAATAATATTGTACTTTGTACCAATTGTACTAATTATGAGTTTCTTAACCCAAGTTTTCTGGAAAACTTCAAGTTTTCTGGAAAACTACAAATATTTACTGTATATAGCTACATAAAAACATGTTTGAATACTGCACATACTGTACAGCAGGTTTTCAACCCTTTTCATACCAGGCCCCACCATTTATTCAGCATTTTAGCCAAAATGAAGTAATTCAGACGTTCAAATATAATTTAACTCTTGAGAGCGTAAAATGAAACCAAATGGACCCTCAAGGGTCCATTTGGTTTCATTTTAACGCTAGTCTCAAGAGTTACAGATCTACATGTATCAGGTCTTATGACTTAAGTCAAAACCTGGAGGTGTGGCAAAGCTGTTTGGGCACTCAAAACAGCCAAACAGCTTTGCCACACCTCCAAGTTTTGAATTAAGTCATAAGACCTGATACTTAAGAAACTCATAATTTCTGCTACATGTACTGTATTTGAAGACTTTATAGTTTCTTTGTCGATTTTGAGACCCTACATACATTTCGGCCGTCAGAATATAGCTGATCTACACTTATGATCTGATATTGTAGATCTGCTATTTTCAAAACAATTGCATAGATTTGAAAACTTGAGAAATTAGACATTGTGCATATCGTTTGAGGCCGATAGCCGTTTGTACTTACTTACATTGCAGCATTGATACTTTTACGTATAAAACATTTGAGCACTTTTTTCCACCGCTGGCGCTGAACCCTCCACGCGCATCAGAAACTAAGCCGTTTTCCGTCGCTTGTCGCCCAACCCTCCCGGTACCTCGAAAACAACCGGCTCCACCGCCTAACAACGCGTCCAAACATTGAAGGAGTTAAAACCCGGAGGTTTTAAACTTGGGGACAGTGTGACCGGGCACCGTGCCGACGACACTGCCATAGGTATATATTAGTACACATGTGGGCGACGTGTTCATCTCTGTGAATTCACTGATGCCATTAAAATAACTTCCATGAAAGTAATCTATCAAATCCCTCCCATTCCAGCATGTAATCCCTATTGTCCTGACTGAGGCTGGGGAGAATGCACACCAGTGGAGGATAGGTTGAGTGCACGGAGAGGACAGTGTGTGTGCGTGTGTGTGTGTGTGTGTGTGTGGTGTGCACGACTGCTATATTTGTTTCAATATTCTTGTGCAAATTAAATCAATTTCAAAATATTAAAAAAATAAGACCCTACAAGTTACCTTGGAGTTAAAGTTAATTCCACACTCATACGGACACACCCGAACACAAAGATGTTTAAGGAAGTGGTTGCAGCACTTAGAAAATCAACTGTAACCAAAATAGGCTGGGCAATTGTTTTAATTATTTCTTGTAAGCCTGTAAGTTTTGCTAATATGTGGGGGCGGGACGGGGGCTATGGTTATTTAGGGGTCCTTTGTGACCCCCTCCCTCCTTTCCTGTGTAATGGACATACTGTACCATGCCTGGTGATGGCTGAGCAGTAGTTTTGAACAGGTGTGTGTGGCCGGCCGGTCGACTCACCAACCAGTCATTGTAAAGGCCCTGATACACCTAGCAATGTTTGATCAATATCAACAAGCAACGTCAATTATCAACGTTGACCTTTCACTTCTCTATACAAAATGATCAACTCCTGGTTGTTCAGAAAAGTCAGATCTTTAGCGCCCTCTACTGGGCAACATTTTGGAATCCTCCAATCACAGCCCTCCTGGGCGTCACCTGATCCTTTCTCTCAGACTGAAACCATGGCTGCTGCTGCTTCACTGCTGTGGACAAAAACAAGGATTTTGTAACTTTTATTCCGCTAAATGAACATTTTGAGTTGGGTGGCAGCTGGGTGAAAATGATTCAATGCAAACTAAGAATTCTTTGGTACAAATGTGAACCAAATGGACCCTAGCGGGTCCATTTGGTTCACATTTGTACACTCTCAGGAAAAAATGAAAAAGGGTGGAATTCCCCTTTTAATGGGAGGTGTTGCCTGTTGCGGTGTGTCTAATCATGTTGCCTTTTTGATGTTGACATTGCTAGTTGATATTGATCAAAATATTGCTAGTGTATCAGGGCCTTAACAGTGCTTCCATGGCATATGATCTCAGTCATCTCTGACCCATAGCAGCACCATGACCCCTGGGCCAGGGGTTGAGAGACAGTGCCCAATCTGCCTCTCTGTTACACCTCCAGTGTAAAATTCAGATGCACACTTAAATCCCTCTATACTTCAGGTCCAGGTTACTTCAGTCAACCTGGACCTGAGTTGCCTCTGTACTTGGATTTCGACTTTATTCCAACTTCGCCCAAAAAATATAGCCTACTGTATATTATGTGCACGCTTGGAGATCTGCTGTCTGACCAACGTTTTGCAAGTTATCTTCTAAATTGTGGAGACAAACTTGAAAATCCTTAGTTTTGGGTCCGGGAGACTAAACTACCGTGGGTAAAATGCAGAATAAATAGCGGGCCCTGGTATGAAAAAGGTTCAAAATCACTGATTTAAAGTGATCTTAACCTGGCTGCTACTTAGTTTAAAGTGAAAAACAAACAACAAAAGATAGACTTGTTTCAGTATAGACCATGACATAATTCCAAAAAGCCAGACGTCGGAGAGGCTATAGCAGGATTCCTAGGCCTACTCGCAGCCATGCACAAGGAAACTGTCACGTATTGGAGAAGAATTAAGCTGGCGGGATTCACCACGGCCGTGCACACCAAACACAGCCAGGCAGACCCTCTTCCAGGCAGCTTCTGTATTTTGTTCCTACATGCACCATGGGGAGAGAGTGAGCATAGATGTTCCATGTCCTTTACATGGGCATGTCTGGGGGTCCGTGTGCCACACTCCCAGAAGACCCCGAACTAATGGAGACTGTAAGTAATGGCATATGGTAATGACAGACAAGAGCAGCTTAGCGGAGAATGTTGATGGACACGGTGATACACATGACCGAAGCCCACAACCACGGGGACCTGCGGCTGGCATGTGTGTGTGGGCGTGGCTCAGTGGACAGTGAATTTGGACGAGCATCGCCATCAAGTCACTGGTAAACCGCTTTCAACTCGCATGGGCATCCCTGTTTTAGGCACGAATATAAAGAACTCAGTTCAAAATAGAACGAAATAGCAGCAAATTCACAATAAGCTTGAGCTTGTAGACTATTTTTGCTATTTTCAGGGCTTGATATCAAAGAGGCTGTATGCTGTACTCATTTTCCAGTATGCCCCCAGCAGGCTCTTCCAGATCAGGAACGGATCTAGGCAAGATTTCAGATTAAAGTGCTTCTATTTAAAATGATTTGAAACACTACTACTGCTACTAACTAGCGCACCACTAAACCAACAGCAGAAAACTCTCTGAGTCAGACCTTTAGCTTTATCAGGCTTTGTGTCTGTTGCAACTTCAACAACAACTGATGTTATTATTGATGCTTTACTTGCCTAATAAAAGTCCTGCAACTGAAAATGGTATGGGGGCGGCTTGTACCATTTTCAACTGCCCCCCCCATTTGGGAAATGTTATATCCGCCCCTGTTCCAGATTACATCATCTTTCGGGGGACTTTGCTGGTATTGAGCCGGAGTCAGCCTCCATGCCAAGCATCAACATTCCTGTGGTGCTGTCCATCATCGCGTCTCCCTTTGCGCGTGCTGCCGCGGCCAACAGAACAGAGTCCATCCCCATTGTGCAACAATAGTATATCTGTTCATAAGCCTGTTCGTAAACCTCTCGGATCTTCTATTCCCCTCTCCCCTAGCATGCATCAGTAACACAACACCGCCGACAAAGTCACTTTGAGGATGCCAGGGACACAAACTGGCAGGCGACGGCACAGTTTCCCCCAAATGATGGGCTCTCTGTGAGCGAAAAACCCACAATTCCACTCCACTCAAACAAAGCGGAACGTCGAATCTTGTGTTCAAATGAATGCAGCATTTGATTACACTGTCAATGGACTTTTTTGTTAATTAATTTCATCATCAAACAATTTAAGGACGTGCCGGCTATGTTGGCATCAAATTTACCAACACACCCTCTAAATAATAGGTACAGTATATAGTCTGTGTTTCCTAAAAGGTTTGTGTTTGGGTTGCATTATATGGGTGTTATTGGTTAATGCATGCGTAGTAATCTGTTGTTAGTATGAACAGCGTATAGTGTCCCTATACCTTTCTTCGTGGGCTCTGGCATGGTGACCCAAGGTGAAGCGTCAGGGAACCAAAAGATGCGAATAAGATGTCTTCAAGACCTGCAGATCGATCGGGGGCGTCGTGGTTGGATGCCGAAGGCCAGTCGAGGTGTACTGTGTGTATATGTGGTGGCGGTGGTGGCCCTCGCTCCAGGAGGGTAGATAGAGAGAGATGAAGACGGGGCTCTTGCAGAAAAGCCTCTGGGGCCCTGGCGCCAGAGTGATGGGGAGATGAGGGCAACAGGCAGCCGTGCGACAATGTGGAAAAAATCTCAGTAGGGGAGGAGGAGGAGACAGTGGAGGATGGTGACAGGTCATAGACCCACAGACTCTCAGGCCTTATATAGAGAGAAGTCGTGTCCCCTCCTCTCTTCCGAGGACAGTCACTGTATAGCTCTGCTCCTGCATGCCCAAGCATCATCCACCCCCTTTGTGACAACCTTTTGGTAGAGTTGGCCCTGTCGGAGGTTTCTAATATGGTGCTGGGTGGAGAGCTGTAGGCTCTCCACCCAGCGTCCACTGAAAGAGGTATAGGGCAGCTCAGCCTGCCCTGCCTGCTTGAAATAATGTGTGCAATTTTGACAAAGTTTGGAATTGTGTGTGTTTTGCCAGACCTTTGTAATCTGATTAAAACCTACCAGGTTATGGGGCCACGACAATCCGATTGTATGACACCCCATCGCGTCAGGCCTGCAGGTCGTCAACAAGTTCAGTCTGGCCAAACTCATTCTAGCCAGTAGGCTGGGCTGGATGTTGAGCAAAGGGTGGTCAGTGATCGTCAAGATACGGCCCGTGTACAATAAGCTGAAGTGGGAGGAGACTAAAGTGTTTGTCTAAGAAGGAAGTGGGTTTGCAGATCTAGAGGTATTTTGGAAGAAATTTGGGGGGAAAATTAGGGATTTAATGGAGAAATTGTGCATACACTGTATACACTGTATTCCCAAAATTATAGAAATCTGTGATGCGAAGCGGAGTGCATGTTTGTGGATGTACTGTATGTGTGCAGACTAGATGCCAAACGTCAGATCTCTGGTTAATCCAGAAGGAATGCTGTTCAAGAACAGTAGGCTCTCTCCGGGCCAGGCCAGTAAATACTGGGGGGGCAGATGCCTGGCCGATAGTTTTGTAGTCTATACTTAGAAAGCTGTTATAAACCTTGACATTTGACTGATCCGACGGGGAAAGAGGGTTTGATAGTGAAATTGACCCGCCGGTGCGGGCCGGGGCCCGCGGCGGCCCGACGCGATCCTAATTAACCTTTCGTCGCTGGTGTGATTAATACAGGCCCCGTGTGGGTCTGTGAGAGGGTTGTGACAAGTCGGTCAACAAGGTTTAAATCTGTCAGACTTACAGGGAGCAGCGAGCGTTGTTGTGCCTTTTAAACGACACATTAAGGCCCTGCTAACATGGGCGGGCCGAATCCTCTGCTCAAAATGGTAACCAGAGAACCTGCGGTTTTAGTGTGTTTTAAATTTACTTCACCAACTTTTTAGTCAAAAATCAAAATAGATATATAGCTGTCTTATTTGCCCTTTTCCCCTCTGCATTGCTTCTACTTTGATGCTGCAGTTGTTTCCCTGCACCCTTGCTTTGTCCTGCAGATGGTCCAGAACTTTGTTGTTGTCAACAAATCATGAAAACAAAACATTTGTCGGGCTCAGTGAAGGCGGTGCTAATTTGTGAGGGGGAGTGGGGTTGTGTGGGTAGCAGCTTTTAGCCAATCACAGACCGGCAGTCCCCACTCCCAGCAGATTTATAATGAGCCAAGTGGAGGTGAGGTCGAGTTAGATTCTGTTTTAAACAAATCTGTTTACAAACACAGTGTTTGTACACAATAAAGTTGCCTCTATTGTACCTTTAAACTGCATAGAATTGAGAGAGAGGATATAGTTGTTCAGAGTTTACACTAGTCAATGTAAAATTCATGCCTCACCTTTGTTCTAGCATACCGTATTTAATTGTGCAGAATAATTTGATCGTTTGGAAATGAGCTACAACATCTGTGGATGTGTCACACTACACGGACGATGACAGCATGTTAGCATAACGACGAAAGACATTGAACTTAACAACGCCTTTGGCATATTGTCAATGTGGAAGACATCTGTCTGTCACTGTCACTGTTCTGCCCGACAACATTGCAAAGACAAGGCTGAAGCCAGAGATTGTTGCCATTGGCCAGGGGAGGATGTAGGCATGGGCATGGGGGGGGGGGGGGGGGCAATGCCCCCTAAATGCCCTGACTGCCCCACCAAACACAATGGCATGCAAAACAACCCAAGATATTTCAAATTGCTTATATTTAAAATGATTTGAAACACTACTACTCCTACTAACTACAGTAACTACAGTTGTGGCACTGCTAAACCAACAGCATTTCATCATTGAAAACAGAAAACTCTCTGAGTCAGACCTTTAGCTTTATGGTGTGTGTCTGTTGCAACGTCAACAACTGATTGGGAAATGTTACATCCGCCCCTGCATTGACCAAATATATCGACTGTCCTGACTGCCAATCACCCTGTGGTATGGTCCCTTAGAAGTCTTTGTCAAAACAACATTTGCAACCTTTGTTTTAAATCAATAATACTGTCAACAATGCAGTTAACACATTGGGAAGTGTCCAATTAAAGAATAGACTGTTTGTGCCGACTGCCTGCTATCACAATTCAGCTCAGTATGTGGCCTTTCTTGGTCGCACAGCACAGGCCTCCCCTTCCTCCCCCTGAGGTGCGATATATACCCCCCATTTATAACTTCATGGGAGTGGGCTCCAGTGGTAAATGCTGGGCTTAGGGAAGCATCATGTGCTTCTGCTACAAAGGGCCCACAAAACCATTTTGGAATGGCCCTGGGCTGGGCAAGAAGTTAGCATGGCATCACACAAGCGATTCATCAATGAGGTCACACCAGGGGCGGATGTAACATTTCCAAATGGGGGGGGGGCAGTAGAAAATGGTATGTGGGCAGCTTCGCCCATTGCATAGAAGGACTTTTATTGGACAAGTAAAGCATCAATAATCAGTTGCAACAGACACGCAGCATGCATAAAGCTAAAGGTCTGACTCAGAGAGTTTTCTGTTTTCAATGATGAAATGCTGTTGGTTTAGTGGTGACACAGCTGTAGTTAGTTAGTAGCAGTAGTAGTGTTTCAAATCATTTTATATACAAGCACTGAAATATCTTGGGTTGTTTTGCATGCCATCGTGTTTGGTGGAGCAGATTGGGCATTTAGTAGGGCATTGCCCCCCATGTCCATGCCTAGATCTGTCCCTGGGTCACACGCTGGACACTGAAGACAACTGTAGAGGCACAGCAAAGTGGGCCTACACTGACCCCTGCTGGTTGCAAAGGAGAAGAGCAAGAGCAATAGCTTCTCTCTGAGAGAGATGACACTGTTTCAGTGGTTCATGATGACACTGTTGCTTAGGGTTCGGGGAAACCCCAGGTGTTCTTGAGGGACTTGCTGGGAATCACCAGCTAAATGGCCAATAGTTAAACTTCACCAGTAGCACATGTATAGAATCATTTCTAGTTGCTAAACAGATTAATTCTAGACTTTGGCCCACAAAACAGAAAACTGTTTTTATGCCATGGACATCCACATTAACCATGCACCATATCATGTATGAATCTTGTCTTGGAATACTAAAGATGTTCTGGATTAAACAAAATAGTCTAAAATGTCATAATTGTACAATTGAACAGAGCTGAATAATAGTGACACTGCCTGGACATCAGACAGTCGGTCTGTTTTAGCAGACTCAGCAGTACTGGATTTGTTTCTCCATGAATAGAAACTTCTGCATGTATTTAAAGCCCCGTGACCCATGAGTAATGTAGACAAGTTCCTGATTAAATGTTAATTTATTTACCGGTAATTGAGTGTATCTAAAAGGCTATAATAAGGGTATAATTTACAATATATTAATAGCTTTTATTCAGCCATGCATTCATGCACTATATAAGTTTTAAGTCATTTTAATTCCCACGCCCTATTAATGGAAAATAGTTCCGAATTTAGCTTAATGACTCATGAAAAACTTTTAGTGACACTTCATTTAAAAGATTACAATGCATTTATAAGGATTCAAATGTTTAAATAGTGTATGATTACGAACGGCAGCTTATAACAATGTTCAGACAATGTGAATAATCTCAGTGGAACAGTAGGCATAACTGCTGTACTAAAGTTTCTATGTATAAAGAAAAGACACTAGCATTTTACACAGACACAAACACTAAAGGAGACATCATATTTCTTCACAGACATAAAGACCATGGAGAAGACCAACCAGCCAGCGAGATCATCTCCAGATGAAGACACCTGTAGACCACTTGTTGATAGCCTATGCCCCAGAAGGGGTAATCAAGTATGTAAGTAAAGTAAAGCATTGCTTCAAACATACAAATATAAACTACACAGGGTCTAATAGAATAAGTAATTTAACAGGTAGTGCTGTACAGAGTGGTTTTGGCTTCCACATTTTTTCCCTTGGAACACATGCACGCACGCACGCACACACATACAAACAAACACACGCGCGCGCACGTCACACCATAACAAGCTTGGAGATCTGCTATATTAGTCTTGAATAAATAATTTTTGAAATCTCTATTAGTGGAAAAGAATGGTAAGCGGCTCGGTCGCCCTTTTTTCATCTCCCCCCACGGTCATTCCAAACGTGTGGAATTGTCACTCCGAAGAGCGAATATCTCACCCCCAAAGCGTGGATATCTCACCCCATGTTTCTCATATTTTAGGATGCATTAAATAGCATGAGCGGCGGGTTTACAAATGTCTGCACTGGCAGCTCCGTAGCGAGTGCAGCGTGTCTCTGCTGAACTGGTAGGTGAGCTTCTTCTTCACCTTGAGGATCTCTCCCGACCGGGTGTAGTTCCTCAGTGCCCGGGACATCTTCTGGTATGTCATGGGCCTCTTGTTGCCTTTCCTCTGGCCCCAGAGTGCTGCCACCTGCTCCTTGTGGCCGGAGGAAAAGCGGAAGACGCCGGCACCGGAGTCGGACCCTGGCACCCAGGACACGCAGTGGGCCATGCCGGGGTCCTCCAGCATCTCGAACAGGAAGCGGTACAGCCGCAGCTTCCCTCCTCCTCTTCCTCGTCTGCGCTGCGGCGTGGCGTGAGCTTGTAGATCTGCTGTTTAGGGCAAGCGCAAAATCAGCCATTACAACGGCACCAAGAAAAAAAAAACAAATCACACTAAGCTAACTTCCCCTAACCTACATTGTCATCTACGTTAGGGCACATATGTCAAACTCAAGGCCCGCGAATGAATTATCTTTGGCCCGTGGGATGATATTTAATTAATGTTAGAACTGGTCCTCTGGTATATCGCACACAACATGAATGGCACCAATTGTTTTACTTTCTCAACTCAATTGATTTACTTTCTCATTTTAACTCAAAAACAGTACTTGGTGAGGATCATAGAACAGGAAACTGAGCTTTAATAATGCAATCAGTTGAATGCATACAGTTTCACATCTTTGCATTTATCTTGCCATCAAGGGACATTGATGATTTTTGAGGTAAAACTACTTGTGCTATTTTCCTGGGACGTAGTTGTAAGCCAGTGCCCTGTGTGTTGAAACACAGTCTGGTGTGTCCGGCCCTCAAATTGTACCAATTGTACTATTTTGTCCTGTTGTGTATTTGAGATGGACAACCTACGTTAATTCTCAAACAGTTCGTACTGTATATATATATATACATGTATATATATATATATATATATATATATATATATATATATATATATATATATATATATATATATATATATATATATATATATATATATATATATATATATATATATATATATATATATATATATATATATATATATATATATGTGTTACAGTACTTTAGTTTTCAGCAAGTTAAATTTGTGTCATGTTAGTGGCAAGCAAACAATGCTAAGTTTCCTATCAGATGCAGTATGTCACATGGAATATGTATCTGCAATCTGCATCCAGATTCTAGGGGAACATTCACAAAGCATCACATCTCAGACATTGTAGATCATAGATGTCAAACTAAAATGCACAAGTCGAGGGCCGGAGCCGCTGGACAATGTTTCAACACATGGTTTATGAGGACGTTGCAGCAGGCAAACGGCAACCAAGTAATTTTTCCTGCAAAAAATCAGTTTCACTGAATCGCAAGATAAGTGCAAAGATGAAACTGCTTGCATTAAAAACTGAACATGCAGCTCGGTTTTCCTGTTCTATGATCCTCACCAAGCACTGCTTTCAAATGAGGAACTAAATCAATTGAGTTGAGAAGGTAAAACAATTAGTTGCAATCATTTCTTATCATTGTCTGTGCAATAATACCAGAGGGACAGTTCCTGCAGGCCGAAGATACTTCATTCATGGGCCTGATTTGGCCTCTGGGCTTTGAGTTTGACATAACGATGTTGTACATTTTTTGGTGACTTGCCTTTTTTGCGCCACCCCTTATCCCTATAAAACCTATTTATTGTTTTTACCACTATGCAATCTACATAGACACGTAAGCTTGTAGAATGGCTGTTTGAACTACTACTACTCGTAAAAAAAAAAAGCAAGGCGAATACCGTATGTATAACCTTAGGCATAATAAGGCAGTGATCGCGTGACATACACAGTATATCCCTTGGTGTAGCCCTATTGTAGACTGAAAAAATGAACACACTAAGTACAGCGCAACTTGGGGCCATTATGTTAAGTATGGAAGATCCAAGTCGTTAAAACTAACTAACATTGACAGATCCTGTGTTGTCCATTGTTTCGACGTTGACACCTCAGAGAGCGATTTGAAAGAGGATAAAGCTCAGGTGTGTTTGGAAAATATCACAGCGTGTCACATCACGTTCCATAGCCCTGCCAACCGTAGTGGTTGGAGGGCTTGTGAGTTAATGATTTCCTCAAACGTGTTCCCAGAAAGCCTCTCGTGTCAGTGGCGTTAAAACAGGTCGTGGGGCTGAATCTGTAAACATGCTGGGTTATCTGATAGATATGTAAAACTGAGTCGCGTAACAGCTCCCATTGTGTCTTTCCGAGCAAGGGGGAAGGTTCTCTTGTTTGCTCTCGCAATATTGTTGTCCTCGGGCCAGCAATAGGAGCTCTTTAATAGTGATCTGGTGGTGGTGGTGAAAAAAGCAGAACTCACCAGCTGTTTTGGTATGAGGTTTGGATGTCTGCCTGGCGTGCTGCACTGAGCTCGGCACCGAGCCAAACAGAGGCGTCGTCGCGGCAGCGTGCTGCTGCTGGGCGAAGGCCGGCGTGGCATCGTCCAGCCGCGCCTGATACTGTATAAGGTCATGTGTCAGTGGCAATGCTATCGTTTCTATTACATGGACTAACAGCACTGAAATGTAGAAGTATTCTGTTCCAAGTAAAAGCCCTGCTTTCTAAATTGACTTGGGTTCGAGTTAGGTTCAAAGTATCGATTTGAATGTCCTGTTTCCAAAGGTTTTTAGATGTATAAAAATCATTTGAAAATGTCTTATTTTTCCCCAATTGCACAGTAAATCTACAGCACATATTTATAATACATTTAGAGCATACAATTAGTAATAAGTAATAAAGTT
>CM076987.1:21532316-21621088 GCA_039105355.1 Benthosema pterotum
TCTTATTCAAAAATCCCCAAATATACTGCATACTGTAACGTATTTCATACATGTCTAGCAACAACTAATAAGTCCGGTTGTTTGCAAGAGGTCTAACTTGGTCTACATGGCATTGGCAGGGGCGGCCTTAAGGATCTGGGGGCCCCTTGCATGACGTCATCATATTAATAATTAAATAAAAGATCGATTATTAACTATAAAACAACGGCCGCATTTGGTCCGCGCGCCGGCCCATTTTGGTCCACGGCCCATACGTTGCACATCATAGCCTTGCAGGCAGCAAAGCCTCCTCCTCCTCTGACACAAGGAAGCGACAACAACAAAAGCATGGAGCTCTGAGCTGCGCACTTTTCGATCCGCGATGCAGGCTTGTCTCGTGTCGCGTCTCATACGACATGCACCTCTTGTCATGGATAACAGCCAGGGGCAGGGAGACCCGGAGAAGTGGCATTGTCCCTTGTGTTGGTGCGGATACAGACGGACAGGACAGCCTGTTTACTGCGCCGAGCCACCGTCAACTTTTAGATGTGTACAATGATAACACGTGGGTTCTATACGCCTTATAGAACAATTTTCTCTAAAGTCCAAATAATACTGTCCCCCGTCCCCGGACCACTTTTGATAATCATAAACCACCGGTTGTGACAAAAGCAGCAAAACTCCTTTCTTCCTCTCTGGCTCCGTGTCGTCTGTGTGTGTGTGTGTGTGTGTGTGAGAGAGAGAGAGGGGGAGCTAATGGGCGTTCCAATCAGTGTTGCCAACTGCCAAAATCCAAAATGCACTAGTGACACTTCCAAAATGCACTAGAATGCGCTAGAACGTGGTTTTCAACCATTTTCATACCTGGGCCCACTATTTATTCTCCATTTTAGCCACCGCCATTTGATCTTGAGTTTCGTCTCTCAGACTGCAGATTCTTGAAAATTTGGTAATTCAGGTGTTTAAACATAATTTAACTCTTGAGAGTGTAAAATGAAACCAAATGGACCCTTACGGGTCCCATTTGGTATTATTTTACGATCTCAAGAGTTACAGATCTATAAGGTTCCATTTGGTTACCAATGGTCCTTTCTAGGAAGGAAGGAGGACTATATCATAGGAGGCGCCTGTCAATCACTTTCGCCCAAACGCACCAGCAAAAACGCACAAGAGTTTCCGCCAGGAGTTTTTCACTCATTTTAGTGCTAGGGGGTCTAGAAAAAAAGCTAATATAGTGACAAATGCGCCAAGTTGGCAACACTGGTTCCAATGCGCTGATGCAGCTGCTGGAGGCTCGAGGGGCCCCTGGAGGCTCGAGGGGGCCCTAGGGAGGCTCGGGGCCCCTTGCAATTGCAAGGGTTGCTATGTCCTTAAGGCCGCCTGTCTACAGGGCATTGGTGTAAAAAGTATGAATGTCTTACAGTAAATGTGAATACCTTTGCCACTTCTGTTGGGGGGCAGGATGGGGTAGAACGGTGGTGACTCAGGGGCAGCAGGATGACCCAAAGACACATCTGGAATATTCTGAGACCAGGGCTGCTGCTGGGGCAGGAACATACAGAACAACATGTAGGTAAGGCACACGCTCGCGATGCTCACGCACACACACACACACACACACACACACGCTCTCAAATTGCTTTTTACAGGCACTGTGGAGTAAAATGTACGTTGTAAAAAGAAAAGGAAGCTAACTCTTTAATATTGGAAAAGCTTGTGTGCAATTTTAGATTTTAGCAATATGATTTTAAAAAAATCAGGAAAAAAAATCAAATATACTGCACATCGCTATACAGCACATCAAAACATACTTGAGTAAAGGTGCTAAAGTATAAAATAAGTATATCAAAATGTAGCTAAAGTAGGCCTACCAAAAGCATAAAGCACTCAGTATGCAGGAAAATATCCCATTTCAAGTTTTCAAATGTCTACACACATTGAAAATAGCAGATCCACAGGTTCACAAAGTGTAACGTGAAAACACCTCAAAATTGTAATTACCATACTTAGTAAAGGATAGTGTATCGCTATCCGGAAAAAGACGGATCAGCCTTTTTGTCGTATCTGTTTGTACCGGTATCGGCAAATAGAGTATCGGCATCAGGCGTATCACTTTCAGTATCGGCAGTATAACCAGCAATCAGACACAGGTGTATGGGGTTTACACTATGGCACGTAAATAAATGTTGGGCCATGTGGAATTTGCTTTGGAATTGCCATTTGGTGCCAATTGCAAGGGCACATTTCAGTAATGCACAATTCTCTCACATCTAAAATATTTTTTGGGGGGAACACGTATGTTTTTTGACTTGTCATTATTCTTTTATGGATAAATTAAGCATTGTAAGCCCCATTTCTAAATATGCTATACATGTCTGTGTGTTTTAATAGTGTGTCGGTGTGTGTGTGTTGCGCACGTGCACACAAATGCGTGTGCATGCAAATGTCTTATGCGGTGTAGCCCCACTTCTAAAAGTCCCACAATGGCAGTGGTAAAGAGTCTGCTATTCTCGGTTAGTGGACTTCAAGTTCTAGAATTAGAACTATAAGTTCTTTGTTTCTGGTTATTTTATTGTATTTTCTATTAAATTATTTTCTGGTATCGTTATATGGAATCAGTATCGGCTAACACAGAAATTGTGGTATATGTGGATCGGAACGGAAATGAAAAAGGTTGGATCAGGGCATTAGTAATTGTACTTTAGCTACACCACTGGGTTTTACAGAATGACTGAGAGAGCCGGCAGTGCACTCACCGTAGCGTCCGTCCACTCGTACATGGGAACGTGACTGGCGCTGTCCGACGGGTGTGTGAGCAGACAGCAGGAGATCTGACACAGGGCAGACTGCTGCACACCCATCTCATAGTACCTGTAGTCTGTACCAAAATACAACACAGCTTCAGTGCACTGTTGATTTTCTGTCAAAAACAAAATTGAAAAACTAAACCAAAACCGGGCTACGATGACTAAAAGTAAGACTAAGTATGTTGGCAATTTTGTCAAACAAATGAAAACAATATCAAAATGTTAGGATTGTAGTGGACATGCAAGAAATCAAAAAATACTAACTACGAAGTAACTAGCAACTAATAGAAGTAAAAGTACTGAAAATTCTCCAGTAAAGTAAATATGCTTCGAAATTGAACAGTGCTTTAATATTATTATTATTATTTTTATTTACATGGCATTCAACAATGCTGTTATGGTGACTAAACAGATCACCACAGTATGTGTAATTGTTTTTTTAGACATCTATTTTTAGTTTGTCGCGCTTTCTTTTATTTGTAACCTATATTTTACACATTTCCTACAAATTGCATCTCAGTGTGTTTTGGACAAGCAGATAAATACATGTCATATAATCTTTCTCTCTCTGTCTTTGCCTATCTCATCCATGGGTTGACAGTTTATAGGGGGAGAGGTGTGAGAGATGTACTGTACCTGCTGTGTCGTACTCGTAACAAACTCTGTTATCCGAGTGTTGCTGAATCACATCAATGGCATCCTCAAAATGCTGATTGATGTCGTTGTCCTGTGACCCCTATGGTGTTAGAAAATGTGTTAAACCATCAAGACCTGATCTATATCAGTTGTTCTCAAACCCTCCAGATTATGCAGTATGCATTCCTCGACACCCCTACCATTTAAAAAAAAAAGCATGTGTTCAGCAAGAGAGGTCTCCCAATCTCTGCAGGTCTTTGATGCACAGAAAATGCATTTTCAGGAGGTCAGGATACTGTAACAATTGCATCCAACAATTAGGAGATAAAACTGATACAGGACAAGTGTAGTGCAAAAAGGATGTGCAGAACAACTGGAACATTATAAAGCTGATAAGTGGACCAGGATGAAATTGGCAACCCACTTTCCTTTTCTGTTCATTAAAGAGCTGGACATACATGGAAAGTATCACATTGGCATGGGCGAATATATCACTCTAACCACAGATCCGGCACAGGGCCAAATAAAATGACAGGTAAATAAATTGTTGGGGCATGTGTGGAGTTTGTTTCCGAGTTGCTCATAGTGCAAGTGCACGTTTGAGTGCAGGAGTCTGCTATAAACACAAACACAGACTTATAGCTAGATATAGCTTACTGTATAAATACAACAGAAGATTCATATCTAGATAGCTGCAAAAAGATTACACAAAACTGGTATCGGTATTCAGTGGTTCGGGACATCCATAGTGGAGACCCTGCTACTGACAAAAATCATTATTAAATGACTATTAAATATTTGAGCTTGAACCTTTTTCGACAAAGCAAGGAATAATCCAACAGAAAAATAATGAATTGACACCGAATCCAAACAATTATTGGTATTCATGTGCGTTCAGATCAGATAGTGACTCACCATCTTATATGTTTGAGGGTTACCTTCCATGGTAGCCATTCTCCTCACTTAAAGGTTTGCTTTGGAGTTGCACTTAACCATATGACCGTGAACAACACCTGATGATGTTCCGGTTTATATATATACCGCATACGGTACGGCCTCCAATGGCTGCTCACCATTCAGCCAAGGATGAACGGGTGCAATTGAAACGTATCAACGTCACCGCCGGCAAAGCTCCATATACTTCTCTTTTTTTTTGGAAGAACAGTAGACACAGTAGAAACAGTAGATAGAGATCGGACCATCGGCCCCTCTCGCATTGTGTGAAAGATGAGATTACAATCTGTGAACAACAAACACCCTTTTATTGCCCAGAACTCAGTCCAGGAATATCATTGAGCGTGCTTCCAGGATTTGCATGCCCCCACAGTGTGTGTATGTGTGTGTATGTGTGTGCATGTGTGTGTGTGTGTGTGTGTGTGTGTGTGTGTGTGTGTGTGTGTGTGTGTGTGTGTGTGTGTGTGTGTGTGTGTGTGTGTGTGTGTGTGTGTGTGTGTGTGTGTGTGTGCATGTGTGTGTGCATGTGTGTGTGTGCGTGTGTGTGTGTGTGTGTGGGTGATACTTATCTAAAATACACATTTACAATAAAGTGTACATACTTTACGAACACCGCACATTTGAATACGCATCGCCCAATTGAGCTGTTTGTGGAGATGCGTGCTCTGTGTGTGTGTGGGGGGGGGGGGGGGGGGGGGGGGGGGGGGTGCGTCCGTGTGTGTGTGCGTGCATGTTCATGTATATATATTTTTTTACATATAGCTAGACTGAAATTAAACACTACCTTTTAATTTTATGTTTTTTTATATCTCATAATTATGGCTCCAATAGCCTACTATGATCAGTACTGTGATCAGTATTTTGCATTACCCATCATTACGTATATACAGTAGCATTAAAATAATAGCAGATTTACAAGGCCTGCAGTCTTTTCTTTATATATTATTTATCAGTGTAATTTAGGGCTTTCAACATAAAAACATTGTATTTGTTTAGTTGTAGCCTACTGTATGTCAGTGGGTAGATGTCAGTCCCTCATACAAAACCTCTGTGTCACAGATGCCTTTGTGACCTTTTTTATTGTGGCTCTTGTTCACCTGTACTTCTCTGTTATATCAGATCACTTCATTGCTGGCTGGCAAAATGCAACCAGGGGCAGATGTAACATTTCCCAATTGGGGGGGTGCAGGATAAAATGGCATGGGGGCGGCTTCATCGCCTGTGGCGCAATGAAGCTATTTTTCGGTTACAGGACTTTTATTAGGCAAGTAAAGCATCAATAATAACATCAGTTGTTGTTGAAGTTGCAACAGACACGCAGCATGCATAAAGCTAAAGGTCTGACTCAGTTTTCTGTTTTCAATGATGAAATGCTGTCGGTTTAGTGGTGACACAGCTGTAGTTACTGTAGTGGCAGTAGTAGTGTTTCAAATCATTTTAAATATAAGGAATTTAATTTGAAATATCTTGGGTTGTTTTGCATGCCATCATGTTTGGTGGGGCAGTCCCCCCCCACATGCCTCCTGTAGATCCGCCCCTGAATGCAACTCAAACAGAGCCTTATTTGTGCGTTCCCAGAGTCATACATGGATAAATAAGAGTATAAGACACATGGACCATGGTTTTAGGTTGCCTAATTGCAGTACTTTGCACTGCAAAATGTTTGTTGTATAAACATCAAGGCACAATTGAATGATGCATTTATTTTAAATGTGCAAAATAAAATATATATTTTTTAATTTTATGCCAGTTCAACCAACGTAATATTCTCCCAACAACATAAGCCTGTGAAACAGAAAGTGGCATAGAACATTGGTTTTCAACCAGTGGTCCGGGGACCACCAGTGGTCCTTGAGGGGGTTCCAGGTGGTCCCAGGCTAAAGGATGGAGAGTTGGTTAACCAGATGTAACTCATTCAACGAATTAGCCCAAGTCTACACAGCTAGAGAATGTAGAAGATTAATGATCATTTTGATCTGTATGTTTGACTGTAGAACTGTGGAATTGTGGACACAAAACAAAAGAAATCTTTAGTTTTGGGGTCTGTGAGGCTAAAATGTCATTAAATGGTGTGGTCCGTGGCTCAAATGCTGAATAAATAGTGGACCCTGGTATCAAAAAGGTTGAAAACAACACTGGCCTAGAAGGACTCCTCTACCTCTGCTATCTCTTAGATCAGGGGTGTTCAACAGGTGGTCCGGGGACCACCAGTGGTCTCTGAGACGGTTCCAGGTGGTCCCCAGGCTAAATGATGGAAAGTTGGTTAACCAGATGTAACTCTTGAGAATGTAAAAATGAAACCAAATGGACCCTTGCGGATCCATTTGGTTTCATTTTCACACTCTCAAGAGTTAAAATATTCATCATCTGAATTAGCACCACTTAATAAGAAGTTTACACTGTTTTGTTGGCAAAATACAGTCTGGAATTGTGGACAAAACCAAAAGAATTCTTTAATTTTATGTCTTTGGTGTGAAAATGTAATCGAATGGTGGTCCGTGGCTCAAAAGCTGCATAAATGGTGGTCCCTGGAGTCAAAAAGGTTGAAAACCACTGTCTTAGATCCTACTCTGTAAAAGGGCCAACTCTGAGAGGTAAATACCCCGCTGTCAAGTCCTGAATGTTCAGCAACGTACAGGTTGATAAATGTTTAATGAACGCTGTGTATCTCATATTGATCCTATGGACAGACCTGTCATGGACACACGCATGGCGTTTTGACAAATTAGCTCATAAACGTTAATGGTTAATAAGGGCAACGGGCGAGCGGTGAGTGGCGTGTCCGTGCGGCGATGGCAGCGCCGACCCCTCTTCAAATAAATGCCGGTGGTTTTTGAGAAGTTGCATTTATCAGTTTTAAATATCAACCGACTCGTTCCAGAAGTTCCCCTTTCAAGGCTGGTTAAGATACAATCATTATGGAAACAATGACAGTGTATATCGAGGCACAGATAGACTATGCTGCGTGCAGCTATTTAGTTTGGGCTGAAAAAATAATTATTATTTCCAGATGGAATTATTGGTATGATTTGATTTATTTATTTTAGGGCTGTTAAATTATTATATATTTTTTTTAAATCAGATTAATCACAGTTTCAAAATTAATTTAATCATGATTAATCACCATTCGAGTGATAATCATTCCAGCAGTCCAAAGTATGCCATGTTTTCATGTACAACTTTTCAACTAAAAAAGAAACAGAATCTGAGAAGAAAAGATCTCTTTATTTATTAAATATTTATAATAAATATTTTATATTTTTATTTATAGGTGATCTACAAGCCCCCAGTGCTTGTAGATCTCTCAAGCTATGGCTCTGGTTACAGGCAGACACACAGCTACTGTATGTCTCTGTAAAAAACAAAAAAAAAAAAAAAAAAAAAAAACACTTTTCAATGAAAAAATGCCGAGTGGCATGGGTCAATGTGTACATGACTTAACTGAAAGTTAAAGTTTTAATCAGATTAATCAACAAAATTAATTTAACTAATTAACTCTTCTAGTTATTTTCAACAGCCTTAATGTATTTATTTATTTATTTTCCTGTGTGGTTGCATTTTGTCTCCCAGCTCTTCTATTGAGATATTTAGATCATGTCAAAGGTCGTGCAGTTGGGTGGATTGCAAATAGACAAATTCCAAAAAGTTGGTTAAATACTTCTGTCTCGGCTATTATGTGCAGTCTGCCTATCTGGAGAAGCCATTTATCCCTAAAGGACCACTTAGCCACTTTTCAACATATTTTCCATATAATTGGTCCTCAAAATACCACCATTTTTATCTACTGCGGGCAGTTGTGAAACCGTCTGCCATGCGCATCATCGGTAGGCAGATTTTTTCTTTTTTTGTCCACAACCTGATTAAAAATATATATTTATTTGCATTTTTATTATCATGAGAACAATACTGTAGGTTCCATTGTTGTATTGGAGCATTTCAGGAATAGAAACCCTGCAGTTTCTATTATTTTTAATGCCCCAACGATGATGCATGTGGTGGAGGGGTGTTTGAAATGCCCTCAACCTTCCTATCGGAGTGAGCGTAGGAAAAAAATGTCATTTTAGCATTTAGCAAAATTAGTGAGGACCAATTATATGAAGGCAGGTTGAAACGTGGTGAAGTGGTGCTTCAAGTGGCTTAAAAAACAATTTCTAGTCCATAGTAGTTTAGTGTCTAGTAGTAGTATGTCTTCAATGTGCTATTTTTCTCTCTCTGTGCTAAGCATGTGCAGCAGTTTTATCTGGTTGAACCGTATTTTAACCTTCTCCAGTGTTTGGATCTATTGTATTGTGTGCGTGCGTGCGTGCGTGCGTGCGTGCGTGCGTGCGTGCGTGCGTGCGTGCGTGTGTGTGCGTGCGTGCGTGCGTGCGTGTGTGTGTGCGCGTGCATGCGTGCATGTGTGTGAGTGCATGTTTCCTGTTAGGTGCAGTGTGCTGATAAACACACAGAACCGCAGTCTCTCTTTTCTCCATCTATCTTTCCCTGCCTCCATTCAGTGTCAAACCTCCACCATAAATTAACAACCCGCAAAACCAATCCCTCACACCTCCGCGTTGACGCCAATCGCCCTGGGATAAACACTCTGGAGTTACACATATAACTTATACGTTTGTC
The DNA here is from genome assembly GCA_039105355.1 of Benthosema pterotum. Lineage (NCBI taxonomy): Eukaryota > Metazoa > Chordata > Actinopteri > Myctophiformes > Myctophidae > Benthosema > Benthosema pterotum. Next base: position 21,541,307 of record CM076987.1, read on the forward strand.
AGGTTTGAACCTCTCTGGAAGCAGGACAGAGTGACAGATTTTCAACCGAAATACTGTAATAATGGTTGACTTGTTATCGTTTTAGTCATTTCTCTCTGATGACACGTGGTGTCAAAAAGGTTCATTTGTGTGCAGTGAAATCCTCAGTGTTCGTTTTAACCGATTTAACCTGAAGCTGAGTCGACAAATTACTTCTGAATCGGTAGTTCTCAGACGCATAGACGGATCTAGAAATTATGGGCCCCTGGGCCGCCAGTTTGAACAGTTACAAGGACTGTGTGTGCCACTGTTTTTCACTTTTACCTCTGTTTTTTCTGTGGGACCCTGCTTGAGCCTCTTAGCGATCATACGGACACTCAACTTCAGGGACCCCCCTAGCTCAGGGGCCCCGTGCCCGTTAGATAATCCTCCGCTGCTCAGACCTCAGACCCTTTTGTACCAGGGACTCCCAGAATAGTGTTGTAAAATGTAATTATTCAACATTAAATGTTGAACAATTGCATTTTACAACACTCTTTTCGGAGTCCCTTTTTTGGAGGAAAAAAATAAACACTTTCAAGATGGAAAAGAAGCAGTACAAGCTCACAACTCAGCAAAGTGTTAGCTTGTCGATCTGCTATTTTTTGAGAACCACTGTATACACCTACAACTAAATTGCGTGTCTTGGCGAAGAAGAAGCATGAGCTCCAATCATTTCCCGTTAAAGTGATAGTTCAGATTTTTGTTAAGTTAAGGTGTATGAACTACTTGCCATTAATATACCAGTAGTGGTGTCAGCTGTATTGTCCAGAGTCCTGTGGTGCGAGTCACTAGGGCCAGACAGTCAAAGTAAATGAATCCAAAAAACTAACGTTTTGTTGACCCATTTATAAACCCCTCTATCACAGGGAACTATTTAGTTTGTGTCCATATCACGAAGCCCAAGAAGTAGTTCCATGTGATAGGGGGGTCAAAAATAATTCAACAATACAAATGACCGTTTCGTTTATTAATTTACTTTTACTGCGTTGCCCCAGGGACCTGACCTGAGCTAATATTGACCAAAACCAGAGCAGAACTCCTGGTTTCGGTCTGAGAGTGGGACTATGGCAATCAATTAATACAGTTGGCAACCTGGCAGTGAACATGGAGAAAGAACCTGCCTTGGCACAACCGTGTCGCTGCAGTCGTAAAGCCCCTTTAACGCCTCTATGGAATTATATAGACTGCTGAAGCAATGAGACCCATCAGGGGTTTCTACAGAGGGACAGCACAGAGGCTCCTGATCCTGATAAGCAACTTCACAGCACTTAAACTAACAGAAACGCAAGGTGAGAGTCATTTGCACGGCAGTAAATTGCATTAGCATTTTATTACGGGCTAGGTGTGAGCTGAGGATAATTGAAGACCCCACCCACACCAAATATACATTGGATGGATGTAGAAGATCCTACCAGCAGGCTGAAGAACGGCCTGATTTCCCCACAGGCTATCAGACTGTTAAATGTTAAATGACACTGATAATGTTCGGTAATTCTTATATAGATAAAAATCTAAAATGACAGGTGATTTCCTGGTTTCCTAGTTTTAATGGGTTTACTCTGAAGGATTGATTATCACAGATGATTTTGCTGTCCATGCATTTTAAGTTGTACTGTCGTCCTGCTCATTTGCCAGCTAATAGCTGGTTGTTTGCGAGGTTTCAGGCATGTTTTACAAGATTTGAATTAACTTTCATGTGCAGTTCATGTCAAACTATTTTGTATTATCATATTTCAAGTTTGATCTTTGATAATCTTACTCGCAAAATGTTGTCTTAATATCCTCAATAAATTTCAACACAGTTTCTTAGTCAAAAACATACCAAAATGCTCTCTTTAAAATTCTGTCTTTAAAATCTCAAGCATACAGCCAACATAACTGTGCCTTACATTCCTAAACTATGCATAAACGATTAAAGGTATACTAGGTAACTTTTTCATTAAAACAAATCTTAAATGTTATATAAATTATGACTGGCAATATTTGTCGCGCAAGTCATTCCGTGAATTTCTGCCTGCAAAGCCTGTTCTAAATAATATTTAGAACAGGCTTTGCAGGCAGAAATTATAAATATGTTTTCTATTGAAAAGTGATACAGGTAATGTTTCCGGGAAAATTACATCACAGATCACAATCAGTGATCTGTGATGTAATCACATATCACAGTCAGTATCTGACTTAAATGCACAATGGATGCTGGGAAATGTAGGACTTGATCTAAAAACCACAGTACCAGCAGCGCTAGCGACCACCAGTCAAGTTACCTAGTACACCTATAAATCGATACCTAACCTTAACCACACTAAAACAGTGTCAAAGCCTACCCCTATTTCTAAACGTAGCCTCAACTAAGCGCAAGCTCAGTAAAACGATGCATCTACACCAGGACGTGGTATTAGTAGTACGTAGTATTTTTAAGCACTCTGTCCATCCTGTGTCCATCCGTCTGTGGACAGCTAGTCTCTGGCAAGCCTCCACTGGCAAGCACTCCGGTTACCATAGTAGTAGGCCTATTGTATATTAGTAGGCCAAATGTACCATTGTGGCTGAAAGTTTTTGGCGCCTTTGCACAGGTTGCACATAAAATCTGGGTCAACTGGAGCGGTTTGCAAAAGAAGAGTGGGCTAAACTGCCCGTAGAGAGGTGTAGACATCTCATTGAAACCTATAGGAAGCGTTTGACAGCATTTACAGTCATTTACTCCAAAGGATGTGCTACCAAATATTGAATTCAAGGTGTCAATATTTTTGCCACAGCAATTTCTGTGTAATATATTATTTAAAAAAATAATATCAAGTAAAAAAAAAAGTGATATGAGTGGGCTATCTTTGAGAGCCAAATTAACATCATAATATTTGTTCGGTCTGTGTATGGTGAGTCTGTCTGTCTGTCTGCCTGTGCATCCATCTTTGGTATCTCCTGTCTCTAAAGCACAACTCTGATCAAAGTAAATATTGTCATTGACTTTTACTTAATTCCAAGTTCAGTACAGTTGCTCAAGACTACTCACAAACACGTATGGTGCCATTCATTTGAATTAGAACACAGGTGCATGCAATTGCAAATCATCATGAATGCACTACAGGACTGCGTGCGTGTGTGCATGCGTGCATGTGTGTGTGAAAGTGTTTACAGTACGCCTACATGCGCTGGAAGAACTGAGGACTATTTATCATTGTAAACAAAGAAGCGCTTTCCTTCCTCTTCTCACATCAATGGCTCAGTGTGTGTTGTGTGCAGGTGGGATGGGCCTCTGTGGTCACAGCATATAGTCAGCCCCTGGCTTGTACTTCTTTATTTACTGGCAGTCAATGGAAAATCAAGAAGTTTCAAAGCCACTGACACAGATTGGCCTATCAGACAGATATGGTTAGTGAAAGCCACAGAGTCATAAAAATCACTTGTCAATCTGTTGGATTTATTTTTGGTCAGATGAGGCTTTAGATGTGTGCTTTTTGTTGTTCTTCAGGTTGATGTCATAATAATAATAATAAAATAATAATAATTAAAACTTTCATTCAATAAGCATCTTCTAAATTTTCCTTTTTCTGAAAAGAAGAAAAAAAAATGTATTTCATCCGTTCAAAACAACCTTGTTCATGTCTCCAATTTGACCACCTCAGAATGGTCACCAATAAAAATAAACAGAACCTATGCCTGACCTTAAACATATTCCTAACATTCACCTCAGTAAAACGAGCCTATGCCCAATCTTAAGCTTACTCCTAACTGTAACCTCAGCAGAACTGTTTAAATTTAAACATATACCTACCTTATCCTTAAAGAAATGGGTGCGAGTGTGTTCTGGGCCGAACCTTCCGGTTACCCGCCTAACCAAACTATATTGCATGACTACATGTAACTTAGTGATTCTGTGCATTTCTCATCTATGTGGTCATTTGAGCTTCATTTCATAGTCGTATTCTGCTAAATGCCTGCAATGCACCATGTTGAACGGTAGGTGGCAGGCTTTTCACAGTCACATGAACATTCACAGTCCCATAAATTACACAGTATGTGATATCACAACAACTGTTCCCCAGTGTTGTTGATTATGGCAGCACATTTAATATAGTTTTAGTCATAGACTTCCTGATACATATCTATTTAGTTTTATGTTTAGTCACATTTTAGTTTCGGTCTAGTTTTTATAAACTAACAGTTGATTTAGTCAACTAATATGTATTTTGGTGGGCATATTTTACTCTTGATGGCATTCTGAAAATAGCCAATCTGCACTCACTATTTTCAGACCATAACACCTCAGCGCAACCAAACTACTAAAACAAACTCTACTGGGACCCTTCTCCAGAAATACTGTATTCCCACTGATTTTAGATTTTAGTTTTATTGTATGAGAAAAAGTCAATATAATTCACGGTTTTATTTTGTTTTTTCTTTTGTCAGTGGAAAAAATGTAGTTATTGAACATTTTTCTGGAGAGTTAGACGTAAACTCTTCTGTGTGTTTTCAATATTTTCAACATGCAGTGACAATATTTCCCATTGCAAAGTTGTTGGTTGTTTATTTTTTGCAGAAGACTACATTTTTTCAGTATTTTTTTCCTGTACTTGAGAAATCCTTTCTCACCTGCACTGTCCACATGGTAGTGTGCAATGTCCTCTCATAATCGATAATCGATCAATATTGTCTACTATAATGTCATTGTATGACAAATAGCCTAACAAAGGCAGATAATGTACAAACGTCTACAAATGTGTTGCGCCTCTTCCAGGCAATATATGACTTGAGGCGACTACAAAGTCATATTTTGTCATAAAAAAGCTTTTGTCAGACTATATAAGTATAAAACAGCATTTATTCTGTTATACGTGTGATTTAAGAACAAGAGAGAAACGACAACAAACAAAAACTAACCAAAAAAAACAACAACATACCGACATCAAATGCTCTGATATTTAGGGTTCTTTAAAATAGTTTTCACTCGTGAATTATTATATTTTCTTTACATTCTTTAAATCACCGGACTTTCTCCACACAGAATGACGGACAGACAGCCTTGAGTCCTGGTTGTGAGCTGAGGTAGCAGAAATCATCTGAATTCAACCAACGTCCAACGGTAACGAACAAAAGACATTGTTTGCAGGGGTGAGGGGTGATGGGATGGTGTGTGAGTGAGGCTTGACCGAGGCGTCCACCAAAAAAAACGAGACAGAGGCCATTTCTATTTCCTACAGTAGACCATGGCGCCGTAAGCCACCACGCCCACAACGGCGACCAGAGCCGCGCCGCCACACAGCATCATGGGTAGCTCGCCGGTGCCGTGTGCAGGCCCCGCCTCCTCTGGCCCCGCCTTCTCTGGCTCCGCCTTCTCTGCCTCCACCTTTTCTGGCTCCGCCTTCTCTGGCTCCGCCTTCTCTGGCTCCACCTTGGCCGGCGTGGCTCCCTGCTGCGATGCTGCAGCAGCGGCGACAGCGGTGGCTTCTTCTTTCAGAGGCTGGGGTGATTGGTCGAGAGATTGCTCTTCCGTCGCCGCCGTGAGGACCGGAGGCGGGTGCAGCGCCTGCATGGACAGCAGCTGCTCCAGCTCGGCGGCGGTGAGCCCCAGGTCCGGCGTGGGGTTGTTGGAGGGCGGCTCCAGCCGGACGATGGGCAGCGGGGGCAGCGCCATCGGGGGCACCACCTGCATGACCTCGTGGCAACGAGGCTCCTCCGCGTGCGAGCGTGCGATAGCCAGAGGGGCGGAGGGTGGCGGCAGCCCCCTCCGCAGGTCCGCCGCCGCCTCCTCCTCGGCGCGCCGCAGCTCGGCCAGCTCGCTGTCCCCTCCCAGCACGCTCAGCACGCTGCCCTGCAGCTCCTCGTCCTCCTCCTCGTCGTCCCCCTCCTCGTCCAGCAGCAGCTCGGCCTCCTCCTTCTCCAGGTGGACTATGTCCGACATGATGGACGAGTGGTTCTCGCTGCGGGTCTCCTCTCCGGCCGCGTGGCTGCCGTGGGCGCCGTCGCCGCTTCCGCTGCTGCCATCGAGGCTCTTGGTCTCCTCCTCGCGGTCCACGTCCCCCATGGTGGACCAGGACTCGGCCAGCAGGCTCTCACTGTGCCAGGGCCCAGGGGGCCCGAGGTGCCCAGGGGGCCCGGGGTCGGGGACCTCTCCCTGGCCCTCATGGGTCAGGGGCAGGGCGGTGGCGGCGTCGGGGCTCAGCCATGCTGCTGCTGCTGCTGCTGGGGGCCTCTGGTCCTCAGACAGGGGCAAGGGCTCGTCCCCTGCTCCCCTGCTGGCCTCCTCCACCACGGCGTCTGGCCTCTTCCCCTCCAGAGTGGAAGCTGGAGCTGTGCACACAGAGAACAGGACAGAGGACAGGATGATGCAGCGTTATCTGATGAATATACAGTACATACGTCTTGACCTAACACTTTGTCACAGGCATGGCGTCATGGTGATCATGGCCTGGCTATGAAATGCAACATAGCTTTTCCCCCCACGTTACACATAATTAAGGATGCAGCTACTTTCTCTAATATGTTCATTTTCAAATCATCGGTACGGTAGCTATACCATCACAATACAATCACAATGCGATACTGTGGATATTTTCATGTGTTAAATTAGTTTGATCCATTCTACACCTGAATATACAGTAGTTCTTGATCTGTTAGTTTAATATTTTGATTCCTATCCATGTTAACTTATTAATACCATTTTATATTTTTATCCACTTTAACCATTTTTCCCCGATTTTTTTTCTGAGCAACGGCAGTTATGATTTAATCAACCATTATTTTACAGTATGGCAAGTAGCCTTGCCCCACTGAGCCACATGCTGTACGTCAGGAGTCTATCTCCTGTTTCTGTAGCCTGAAGCAGCTTGATGTACAAGTACACCCCCTTGACATGACGCTGTAGGGTCTATGTTGCAGGGACTTAACCCCAATCTAACCTTTGCTGAGTGTCAAGCAGGGACGCATTGGGTCACTTGGTATGACCCGGCCGGGAATCAAACACCGCACCTTCCAGTCTCAGGGCGGGTCAAGTGCGTTGCTTTGTTCCATACTATGGGCTTGTACTTGCATATCTTTTATATTTTGTATAAACACAAATCTTTGCTTCTGGGCATACCAAATACATCTTGGGGTCCTTTGGCATGCCAGCGGTTTGAACACCATTGGTGTATAGCAACTTTTTTCTACTTTTTTTTCTCTTCTAGAAGCTGTAGAATCTATCTCATGGGTTAATGGGTGTGGATGCTTGTGGAGTATTAAGTGTAACGGTTGACTTGCAGAGATAGTTGGCTGTATCCACCCATGAATACATGTGTATGTATGGTAATTCAGTGTCTGTGTGTCTAGCAGGACAGTTGCAGAGCAGGGCTCTGGCCCTCTGTCGGAGTGAGGCGGGGCTTTTTTGTGTTCATGTGATAAAATGATTCACAGTTTTTTTTCCAACTGACTCATACTGCTATTCCTTTATTCATCTTATTGGTTCCATACTTCCATTTTGACAGAACAGTAATGCACTACTGTACAACCAAGAAGAGACCAAGGCACTGTTGTGGGTCAGTTAAACACCTTTAGGAGTCTGGCATAGCAAGAATAGAAAACGCCTGGCTTGTAGTCACCCTGATGAAGCATTGCTGCCGTATTCTTATTCCTATTATGCATTAGCTAGACTATTAATTAAAGACCTTTTAACTTTTCCGCAGGAGTGCCTTTGGTCTCTTTTCATCTAAAGTTTATATTTTTAATAAACTCCTTTGTCTCCTTTATTTCTACACTGTAAATTGTTTAGAACTAGGACCACTACAACCGTACACCAGACTATCTGCACTTAACAGTCCTCCTATCTGCCTGTGAGCCGTCTTGTCAGGCGGGCTGCAGATCCAGATCAGGTTGAACTACAAACCACCACGTGGTGAATGTGTGACGGAGGCTTCACTGGCACTGGCACAGTTCCTGGCAGGCAGGCGGACATTCAGACGCATTGGCACACTCGCAGATAGAGCAATAATCGCAGTTAAATGTCAATGAGTGTGACTAACAAGTAACATTAGCATGTACCAGTCCAGAGGGAATAAAATACCTGATTAAGTTCTCTCTGTGCGACCGAAATAAGTCGGCTATTTGCCCCGATCGGAAAAAGTTGCTCACTCTTTGCTCTGCGTTGCAGCACTTGTGTGTGTCTATGTATAGGCATGTGCCCGCATATCTTACTATGTTTAGATACCATATACATCTCCATCTGTCCACCCACCAGAGGAAGCTATTTCAGAGATTTGATGTGGCCTGACGTGAGGGTAGGTCAAAACGTAAAGCCATGGCTGTGTGTCGTACAATAAAAACACAGGCTGTTGGTTCTCAAAGTGAGGCCCGGGGACCACAGGGGGATCGCCAGCAAAATACCAACCCATTATTTGAACATAGCAGATCTACAAGTTTTCAATTCAATCCAAATGGCTTTATTGGCATGAGAAAACATATGTTGACATTGCCAAAGCAATGTTAACAGTGCAAAGTTGCCAAGTTAACAGTATGCCCCACTGTGTGCTTGTAAATCTGCTATTATTATTATTATTATTATTATTACAAAATGTGAATCGTGGAATAGTTTTGGTTTGGCACAAAATATTTTCAGATGCAATTTAGGAGTACTTGACATGAACTCCTTTTACAATTGGCCAATTAGAATTCTGGCTGCCAAATCTTCACATCTTTTCATTCTTTCTTTCCGAATGATGTCTGTTCTGTTTCTTTCGAGAACAGAAAGGACGTATTTCGGTCTGGTACACATGAATTTGAGTTTCTCTCAAGGTGACCTGTCCTGAGGCCTGAAGTTTGATGGCAGAAAATACTACCACGTTGCTGCTGCTGCTACTACTACGGAAATAGACAGCCTTGTCTGTTTACTCTGACCTGTGGAGAAATGTAACACATTCACAGTAGGATTACAGGACAAGCCTGAAATGTAGAGCGCCATGTTTTCCTTGATAATGGAATGTCCTTTGATAACCTCCACAGCAGCCCTTAATAATGTTTTGATATTGAACATCCGAATGTGGCAGGATGTTGATCGGTAGCCTGGAATCCCAGCCTGATTCACCACTACGTCCTTCTTTTTCTCACTTCGCTAATCAGCCTGCATGGCCATGGTCCTATTGCAGTGGTTTTCAACCAGTAGTCCGGGGACCACCAGTGGTCCTTGGGAGCGTTCCAGGTGCTCCCCAGCTAAGTTGGTTAACCAGCTGGTGTAACTCTTGAGAACGTATAAATGAAACCAAATGGACCCTTAAAAAATATTCAGCATGTGAATTAGCCCCAAGTCTACACAACTAGAGAATGTAGAAAATTGATGATCATGTTGATATGTATGTTTCACTGTTTCGATTCCCAAATCCATCCTGGAATTGTGGACAAAAGCAAAACAAATCTTTAGTTTTGGGGTCGTTGGGGCTAAAATGTCCACAAATATTGGTCCGTGGCTCAAATGCTGAATAAATGGTGGGCCCTGGTATCAAAAAGGTTGAAACCCCTGCCCTGTTGGACTCATGTTTCCATGATCTAGGCAAGTCAGGAAGTGGCTCGAGTTTTACGCTGCCCCTCACCCGCCACTGACCAATCAGAAGCTGCGGACTGTACGCTCATGTTTGGGCACGGAGATGGGAGGCTTTCAAGACTGTGAAGCCAAAACCAAAGAGAACACTGAACGTAGGAAGCAGTATAGATTCCAGGGGAGGCTACTTGATTTGTGCAAACAGTGACATAATCCAGTAGTACATGTCTGTGTTATCCACACAAAAAAGACATGAATAACAAGGTCATTGGACTGCTAAGCAGACACTGGATCCACGCGCATGCACACACACTCACCCACTCACTATGTACACCAGAAGTTGGGTACAAACCAACCTAAACGTGGTACAGTGTTATGCACTAATTGCAGAGACAATTACTGGCCCTACACATTCAACCACTAGATGATAGTGTAGCACTATACTGTAGAGTTCAGTTAAATGAACACTGACTCAGGATTTCAAATTGTGATGACAGTGTCAACCTACTCCGTTCTGCGTTCCTATTGGCTACAGTCACAGCCAGCCCTAAAGTCATCGGATTCCCTTGATCTTGTCCCGGCCATGACAAAGAACAGTTTGAACAGACAACAAGGCAAACAACCAGAGTTACCTTATGTTACGTAAAGTACAGCACACAACTCATACATATTTGAGGGTGACTGCAGCATGTCTTACTATGAAGTCGGTTACATGTCACTGATACCAGTGAACTAACTGAGCAGGGGGGCGGATGTAACATTTCCCAATTGGGGGGCAGGAGAAAATGGTTTGGGGGCGGCTTCATCGCCCCCATGATGAAGTTGCACCCATAACATTTTCGATTACAGGACTTATATTAGGCAAGTAAAGCATCAATAATAACATCAGTTGTTGTTGAAGTTGCAACAGACACACAGCATGCATAAAGCTAAAGGTCTGACTCAGAGAGTTTTTTTGATGAAATGCTGTTGGTTTAGTGGTGCCACAACTTTAGTTATTTAGTAGCAGTAGTAGTAGTGTTTCAAATCAGTTTAATCACAAGCACTTTAATTTGAAATATATTTGAAATTTGGGTCGTTTGCATGACATCATGCTCGGTGGGACAGTCAGGTCACGGAATTTAGGGGGGCATTGCCCCCCCCCCCCCCCATGCCCATGCCTAGATCCGCCCCTGTAGACGAGCCAATCAGAATGAAGATAAGGTCACGTCTGAATGTCAGACACAGGAAGTGTCCAGAGAGAGTCCAATGACTGGTGTCTGTTTTATTTAATTGTATTATGACAATCAGTGTCTGTGTCTTTCTTCTCCCCCTTCCCTCCCTCCCTCCCTCGCTTCTCTTAGATCTTTTTTTTCCTTCTCTACTTAGTTGGAAGTAGACCTCTAGGTAGTCTAATGACCCATCCAGATACAGTCACGTACGTATCTTGTCCAAAAATACAGTACCTCTCATCAAAGAATGCCACGTGAGAGGTCAATCAGCATTATAAACTAGTCTCTCCCCCTTAATTCTTACATGCTAGTATTCAAGGTTATTTAAAAAAAAAAGATACATCATGTTTTCCTTGCATTGAACAAAAATGCTGTTCCTTTGACTTTTGTATACATAGGCCTAGGCTACCACTACTCAGCAGATGAGATGAGAAGCGTTTGCCTACCTGTGTCGTCTTATAGGTGCAATAAAGTGCTGAAAGAGTTGAGAGTTGTTGTTATGAACTGTGTGAGACGTGCATTTAGGCACAGTTGTCACACAGCCACGGAGAGACACGCACACATGCAGGCACTGGCACTGGTGTGACAGTGACCTGCACAACTCTCTCTCTCTCCCTCCCCCTCTCTCTGTCTTTCTCTCTCTCCCTCTCTTTCTCTCTGTTCACATGTGACATAACAGTTGGCCAGACAGTTAGTCAGTGGTGACTCTGCAAGTTTTCTTTCTTTGAGTGAGTGAGTGAGTGGGTGAGTTACCAGCAACTTACTGTAGCTCAAATATAAAATAAGAAAATGATGCAGCAAAAACATACAGCCATTGACATTGATACAAACATGGGAGTATAGATAGGGGGCTACAATAGCTATGAAACAAGTCAGTATATGCAGTTAAACATGTGCTCATACATTTGTCTTTTTGAGTGTTCCAAGTCAGTGTTGTAAGGTTGTGACACAGAATGGAAAATCCATGTCAAGTATTAGAGCTATTTTTATACAACACTCCCTCTACTGGTGAGGGTCTGTTACCACAATAGAAATCACAGGGGACTTTCCAAGGTGTCAAAAATACAGAAATATAATATTCTGCAATATTTTTCTTCTGGAGGCCTAATATAATTCAAAAAGTGAAGCTTTCATATATGTGCGATTCATTGTGCATAAAGGCAAATACCGGTAGGCCTATTATATATAAAACATTTTTTGCTTTAATCTTGATGATTAGCATATAATTGGCATAGGATAAAATCATATCTTAAATAATTATATTTGAATAAAAACACACAACTTTATTTATTTATTTATTTATTTATTTATTTATTTATTTATTTATTTATTTATTTATTTATTTGTTTGTTTATTTTCAAAATTCAGAACTGACACACACACACACACACACACACACACACACACACACACACACACACACACACACACACACACACACACACACACACACGAACCTCTCAACCCCCCCCCTCCCTCTCTCTCTTTCTCTCTCTAAAAAAAGCCAGCTACATCGCAGTACATTTTAAGATGTTGCTCTACTTCATTGTTTATCGTCAAGATGCATAATAATAATTATAATAACGTATCTGTAATGTATCAGCCTAATTTTAATGTCCATGTCGACGTCATCTCTTGCCGTGTCCGCGTTCTTGCCGCGCCATTGGCTGGGACGCCGGAAGTAGGGTGACCAGATCCAAACTGTTCATTTGAGGGACAGAAGTGTTGCATGTGTGGGACAAGTGGAGTGGGGAAACGGGACAAAATGTAGTTAGCAAATTATTAACATCTAGATGTCAATATTCCAAAAATATTTCAGGATTCCATTTCACACATAGCAAAAACAGCTGATCTAAAATCAAAAATAGCTGATCTACAATCTCAAAACGCGTCGCGCTGCGACGCGTTTTGAGATTGTAGATCAGCTATTTTTGATACGACAGTATGCGATGTGGCCTCTCTAGAGTGAGTGTGGAAATATAGTGGTACCATGGGGGAATGCTTAAAAAACACAGCAAGAAATGATACAACAGAAATCCAACTATTAGTTAGGTCACTACAAATTATTAGGGGCATTTTGAACACTGATGTCTGTCTGTTAGTCACAATGTGGGACAGAGTCTCAATTTGTGGGACGCTTGAAAATGAGGGACTGTCCCACGCAAAGAGGGACATCTGGTCACCCTAGCCGGAAGTAAACATCACGTGACGGAGGGGATCAGCTGATCCGCCAGAGTAGACATCTTTACAGCAGGACAGTCTCAGTCACGATCTGTACTACTGCAGCCTTTTATTAAACCCATTCATCCATTACAGGCTTTTACCCGCAGGTAAATATGCATTTTAAACAAATATCACGGCCACCTAGATCTTCGATTTGTTGTGTATGTATGTTTGACACCGGCTCGATGATGATGTTGATTCATTTCTATTATATTATTCTGCTTTGACAGCTTGCAGCAGCCATGGCCCTCAGCGATGCCGACGTGCAGAAGCAGGTAAACATCCACACTTTAACCTTCAACAACGATGCTACTTCACCTGACTGGATGTTTTAGTTCATTATCTGCACGTTGCAACGTGTATACGGCGTTTCTGGATTGCTACGGATGGCCACGGAGGTGACATTGAGATAGGTCCACTGTGTGCGGGGGATCTCTGGTTATTTAAATATAGGAGAGCATATTAAAGTCAATCAGTTTATATTAATGTTGCCTCCCTGAGCTACTGCCAGTGGAACGATGTAGTCTGTACTCAGGATAGAGGAATGATGTTTTAAGCTAGAGTGAGTAACAGAAGCAGCATTTCCATTTTGACACACAGTCACATGATCATCATGCACCCTGCCTGGGCCCCTGTCTGATGAGGAACTATGGAATGATCCATCTTGCATCTACTGCACTAGTTTTCAATCAGTGGTACAGGGACCACTAGTGGTCCTTGAGAAGAATAAAGATGAGCGGAATCACCAGCTAAATAATGGAGAGTTGGTAACCTAGACCCTTATAGATCTTTAACCACTGAGTGCATAAAATGAAACGAAATGGACCCGTAAAATGAAATCAAATGGATCCGTAGTAAGGGGTATATTGGTTCTCAACCTGTGGGTCGGGACCCCTGCAGCCAGGGGATTCCCAAATGAAACAGTAATCAACATACTGTACTTTTAAAAAACTGGTCAAACATTGCCTTAACGGTCAAATATATACAGTATGTATAAGACCGAGGCAACAATATTGTGAAAATACCTGATCTACATATTCACTGTCTCACCGCGCGGTATTGAGCTTGTAGATAGATCAAGCGTTATTATTTTAAGGGGTCCTAAGTTCAAAGATTTATATTAGGCTAAAATAATTTCTGCTCATTAGGTATAGGGTTAGAGGACATTAAACAACAATCAATGCCTTAATTGATCTGTATATTGGACATGCTGATAAGTGAAAAGCAAGAATGTATACACAATACAGTACACACACTTATGTGTGTGTGAGACAGACAGACAGACAGACAGACAGACAGAGAGACACACACACACACACACACACACACACACACACACACACACACACACACACACACACACACACACACACACACACACACACACACACACACAGTATGTGTGAGAATTCCACACCACTGTGACAATAGCCACCAGGAGAGAAACACAGTTGTGGCATGTCAATGTCAAATCAGTATTCCATACTCTCATTTTAGAAGTTGCTGCTGGCAGCTAGTGATTGTATTTTATCCATGTCTTACAGAAATCACAAAACCTGTAGTCAGATTAACATCACAGATATGATGAAAGTGTACAATTTGAGGCTGTTTGATCATGGGCATCAGCTCAAATCTTGTTCTGATCCACGCGGTTCTTTTCTGCTCTTCCATACAGATCAAACATATGATGGCCTTCATCGAACAGGAGGCCAACGAGAAGGCTGAGGAGATCGATGCAAAGGTATAAAAAAACACTCACTGCCATTGCAGGGCAAAGTTCTCAGTTTTGGGGACTAATGGATTTCCTGAGGATGTCATGGGGGGCATTTAAAATATAGGGTTTTGCTAATTTCCTGGAAAATGTATAGTTTTCTTTTCATTTTACTTTTGGATTTAGATCAGTGTTTTTTAACCAGTGGTCTGGGGACCACCAGTGGTCCTTGAGAGGATTCCAAGTGGTCCCCAGCTAAATGGAGGGTTGGTCAGCCAGATGTAACTCTTTGAGAGTGTAAAAATGAAACCATGAAACTTGGTTTCATGTTTACACTCTCAAGAGTTAAAATATTCATCATCTAAATTAGCCCAAATCTACACTAGAGAACTAGAGAATGTAGGAGATTGTTGGCCATTTTGATCTATTGTTTGCCTGTTTCTGTTTCTGAAATCCAGCCTGGTATTCTGGACAAAAACTACATACATCTTAGTTTTGGGACCAGGTGGAGATCCGCGGTTCAAATGCTGAATAAATAGTGGACCCTGGTATCAAAAAGGTTTTAAACCCATGATTTAGGTGGTTTCTTTCCGACACTAGAGAGAGCACACTGAGATTCCTTGACAGTAAACAGACAGTAAATAGAGAACGACTTGGTAATAATAGGGAACTGTTGGAGCTGATCCATTCTTGCCTGTGTGGCGTTGTCTCCCCCTGCAGGCAGAAGAAGAGTTCAACATTGAGAAAGGTCGTCTTGTTCAGACTCAGCGGTTGAAGATCATGGAGTATTATGAGAAGAAAGAGAAACAGATCGAGCAGCAGAAGAAAATGTGAGTCGGTGTGCCTTATCATTCCTCGCTTCGCTACTGTCTGGTTGGAAACGAGCACCAAAGGGATGCATACTAGTTATAAGTCAGTCAGCAGCTGTATTGATTGCATTTCTGCATTGCATTAAAACCTCAGACAAACTTAAACTAGCTAAAGATATCATCTAGTTTTGCTACCCTTACACAACCCTTATACTGTAGAAAGGAGTCATGAGATAATTTGTAAAGCAGAATAATTGCAGGCATGAGTGGCCAGTATTCTAAATCAAATCAAATCATATCATATCAAATCAACTTTATTTATATAGGACATTTAAAAAAACATTTTCATCGTACCAAAGTGCTTCACAACACAACACAACACAGTACAGAGTAGCATAGTCTAATATATTGTATGCGAGTGTATATATTAGAGTAATTATCGAACAACAATTGTATGTATAATAAACAAATATAAATGTCTATGTATAAAATAAATGTGTCCATCTATCAAGGTGACACTATCGTTGTTACAGCTATTGCAAATTGATACAGAACGGAGTCTAAATTAACACTAAAGAGGAAAGTCCAATTCCTCAAATATTTGCAAATATCTCCTGGAAATGACTGGTGTAGTTTGAATTGAGTTATCATCATGTCCAATGCAATGAACATCAACTTGACATTGCTTAACCATACCTAATGTACTGTATATCGTGGTTGGATTAAGTGCCTTTGTCAGCCAGTCGGAGCCCTGATACTTTTCAAAGTAGCAGATCAATTAAAACAAGAAAGAAAAATACAAACTACACATTCTCAAGTGTCACAGTCAAGTTTGTGGCCGGCAGCAAAGATGTAACTGACATCAGACTAGTGTAATTTAAATATAATCTCATTGTTGAAGAACCGGTGTGCTCACTCTTTACACTGTATCTGCTTACAGTCAGATGTCTAACCTGATGAACCAAGCCCGCTTGAAGGTCCTGAAGGCTCGGGATGACATGATTTCTGTAAGTTGTTTTGTACCCCCCCTGCTGGGGGTCTCCGGATCTCACTTAAAGAACCACTGCTCTACAGGTACATGTTCAAGCTGTGCTGCTCGAATATACAGTATACGGATTTATTTTGCACTTTCAGGAACTGTTGAATGAAGCGCGCCAGCGGCTATCTAATGTTGCTAAAGACCCTGCTAGGTACTCCGCTCTGATGGACGGTCTGCTCTTACAGGTCTGTAGACTCATGTTCAGTGGATATAATTATATAATATAATAGAGGATATATATTTAATTTTATTTCTGTAATTGTTTTTCTTTTTGCATTGCTGAAAATGAATCTTACTGTATATTTAATTTCCACATAGTACTTATTATAAACATATTATTTATATTATTGAAGCTTTGAGTATTTCTCTATTTTTGGTGTCTGCACTGCACACCAAAAGATAAACAAGGGTACGCACGTTCCCATTTATTTGTCCCTCACCATCATCATCACATTATACATTTTCATATATTTTGGAAAATACTTACTGTGTTATTTTCCACTAATCTCAGAGTATAATACAGCATCTAAAAACAGCAAAAAATAGCTGATCTACAAGATCACAATGTGTCATATTGTAGAGCAGCTATTTTTACTATTAAAAATGAGGGGGGAAAAGCAAGCAGAATCAACAGCCCAAATCAATTATGTTTCAAATAAAATGCTATTATAATGCTATTAACTGTTGCACCCCAATCTATCTGTTTTTCACATCAGGGATTCTATCAGCTTCTGGAGCCCAAAGTGACCATTCGCTGTCGTAAACAGGATGTGCAGATGGTACAGGTAATGGAGCAATTCCTACTAGTTAATTTGCGTTGTGTAAAGCTTAAATGTGTTCATTTCAACAACTGAAACTGCTGAAAATTGTTTGTCAACAACATTTTGTTGCAACCTAAATACCATATTTCCCAAATAGTTTCCCGGCAGCAAACCTAAAATCTGATACCATTTTGCATGTCAAACACCCTGTCTAAAGAAACACTGGGTTCTATGCAAACGCATAGAACCCTTTGTGATTATTTTCAGTTTCTTAGACCGGATTTGTACTGAAAATAGCAAACCTAATCTTGTACATGGCTGTGCATTGGTGTTCTGCTCTGAAAATAGCTGAACTACAAGCTCATAACACATCACAGATGTGTTGTGGAAATGTATATGGCAACAATGAGGAGTTTGGCGTCCTTCTATCAGATTAAAAGATGAATTATTTTTATCTCTTCAGGCGACATTCTTCCACCCCTTTTCGATTATCTGCTGTTTTCCTGCAATCTTCAGTAGTCTCCCGGATCCCATAGACAAATGATACACTGCTGGAGAATTTGTCTGGCTGTCAACAGCCTGTTTTAAAATGCATTATAAAACTAGATCAGCACAAGTGCAAAATTGCAAATTGCGCCAAAGTAGGCCATGGCCTACTTGTGTGCAAGGGGATCGGGCTAATACAAAGACATTAGTTATAAAGGTCTTTGACTTGGGTCACCATAACTTCATCACCTAAACCAGCCAATCGGAATAGCCCAAGCGACCGACCGCTGTCCACCAAACGCCTCACTTCTGCCCGATCTGCTCACAGAAGTAATGAACTAAAATGAACACTGGCATTAAGTAGTGCGTATCTGATGACAATCTATATCAGGGGTTTTCAACAGGTCGTCCGGGGACCACCAGTGGTCCCTGAGAGGATTCCAGGTGGTCCCCAGGCTAAATGATGGAAAGTTGGTTAACCAGCTGTAACTCTTGAGAATGTAAAAATGAAACCAAATGGACCCTTGCGGGTCCATTTGGTTTCATTTTCACACTCTCAAGAGTTAAAATATTCTTTGTCTGAATTAGCACCACTTAATTAAGAAGTCTACACTGTTTTGTTTCCCAGATACAGCCTGGAATTGTGGACAAAACCAAAAGAATTCTTTACTTTTAGGTCTTTAGGGTGAAAATGTAATCAAATGGTGGTCCGTGGCTCAAATGCTGAATAAATGGTGGTCCCTGGTGTCAAAAAGGTTGAAAACCCCTGATCTATATCTCTTTGTCGGTTTAGGCATCCATTCAGAAGAACATTCCAATCTACAAGGCCTCTGTGAAGAACAACCTGGAGGTGCGCATCGACCAGGACAACCACCTCTCCCCAGACATGTAAGAACCATTTCACAGCCGGAGACTTTTTTCTCTTGTTTACCCTGGTCAACGTGGTTTTGTGGTTGGGTTTGGCATAGTTGTAGGTGAGGTTTAGATTTGAGATTAGGTTTGACAAGTGTTTAGCAGTTTAGGGTACGGATTAGGCTCAACTCATACAGTACCTCTCTAAACATCTCCAGCATCAGCCTCCTGTCGTTGGTTATGGTAGTGGTTTCCAACGTGTGGTCAGGACCCCTTAAATGTCAAAGGACCAAAGGGATCCTTATTGCTCTTTAATTTTAATGTTTTTTTTTTCTTCTTTTTTTCGTTTTGTTCTCCTCAGAGGATCCCCCTTAACGATTTGTGGCAGTTATTTCTACCTCAAGTTTTCTCAACATCTGAAAATAGCAAGACTAATAGTAAGCCTGATCTCACTTTGAGAGCCACTGTATAAAGAAATGCAACCGCAAAGAGATTATAGCATATAGGTGGCCAGGACAGTCCTTGATATGTAATTGAATTCTCTGGCAGATGTCAGTGAGTTGGTGGTTTTGTGTGTTGTTTGTTCAGTTCTGGAGGCATTGAGATCTACAACGGGGATGGAAAGATCAAGGTGTCCAACACCCTGGAGAGCAGATTGGACCTCATGGCTCAGCAGGTAATGGAAAAAATATATATAATAAATTATAATTAAAAATCTATAAGGAACAACTATGTACTTGAATGCACATAACGTCACATGAATCATGTGATATGTACTGATGGAAATGCATAATCAACCTAGCCTCCCTATATTGGTCAGTAGCCATAATATTAATAATGAGATTTCTAACACACGTTATAATTGACACAAATCTCAAAACTGTTAACATTGCAAGAAAAAAAGGTATTTAATTGTAGTATTTAACTTTTTTAAGTCAATGTAATTAGTTGTAAATAGACTTGCAAACTGAACATCTTCTATCTCATTAGAGTCTCATAAGAGATAATTACCATGATCATGGATAAAACGGAGTATTATTGCTATTAGGATGCCATGCCTTTATCGACAAACACCATGATTTTTTCAAAAATGGCACTTTGGATGGCCAAGTGGTGTACGATGTGCAATATTCACACATGTACGCCAGGAAACGATGCAAGGCGTTGGCCCCTTACCCTATGGTTCAGTGTCTTGCTCAAGGACACTTTGGCACTTAACACAGTGGGGGCAGCGATAAAACTGGGAAACTTCCAATGTCCCACATGGCTGCTCTACAGCCTGAGCCCCTGCTAGCCAAGTGCTTCTTGAATTGATTGATTCATATAGTTTTTTAACGCCTACTCCGCCAGGTTTTTTTTTGTTTGTTTGTTTTTGTAGCTACTGCCAGCGATTTTCTTGTAAAAGTCATATTTCGGTCTATGTTTCCGGTTGGACATTTTAGATCGGCGCACAGGATGTGGCTTTGGGTCTGTCTCTTATTCAGGTCCCTCAGCTGGCAAGGAGGCTAGCGCTGCTCGCGGCCGCTAGCATCAGGATCGCATCAAACATTAGCACTGCTAATCAAAGATTGCCGTAGATCTTTGTCAATGGCAGAGAAAAAAACGGTTTAAGTTTGCCATGCAGTACATACCCATAATAAGGGTCGCAGACTGAACGTGGTTGAAAAATCGGGAGCGTATTAAATTTTGAAGGAGGATAGTCCCACTCTTAGTTGAGTGACAGTTTGATGTTTTCCGTTTCATTTCTACAATGTGATGCGAGTTGAGGCTCACGTCTCTAATTCCCTCCATTTAACTCTCCACTCAGATGATGCCTGAGATCCGAGTGGCGCTCTTCGGTGCCAATCAGAACCGCAAGTTTATGGACTGAGTGAGGAAACAGCAGAGTCCTCCTTTGAAGTTGTTTTTTTTTTTCTTTTCTTTTTTTAAATTATTTTGTCGTCCCTTGTGAAAGCATTCTTTGTCTGTGAAACGGAATTCCAGTGCGATTCTATCTTAAAAAAATACAGAGATGTTGTTGTTTTTGTGTTGTATTGCTGTATGTTGCTGTGTGTGTACGATACGAGGCACGGGCCGATTGTTGCAAATGAATTGTACAAATGCAATTAATAAGGAGGTATTTTTTGCACGGTTGTGACTTCTGGTCGTCTCGGCTGCTCCCACCGTGTATGGGATTCAGTTTACACTGTCTGGTTCAGAGACATTTCCAGGATGTTTGATTATTTCAGGTTGTGATTGCATTAGTCTGGACAAATAAGAGTCACTATCTCACGCTGTTTTTTTTTTTTTTTTTTCTCGTTTTTAATTTCATCAACCTCTGCGCTACATGAATTCACTCGTGGAGCGCCGTCCCGACAAATCACACAGAAATGAAGTACTGTATTATTTAAGACCGCAACCACCACGCTAGTAATCTACCTAATTTATCAATGTTACATCTATTGTATTATTAGAATGTCAAGAACTAGAAGTGTGGCTAATGTTGTTATCATTCCAAAGGGTGTGTTTCGGTATGTGTATAAAGTGATTCCAAATGCAAAATTAAATTAACGTGTACGGTTGGGCTTTTTTGTTCCCTGTCGTTTGTTCTTCTTTCTGAACGTCCCTCTGAGAAGGTGTTGTGAAAATGATGTTATACAGTGTAAGTATAAACTGTTAATTTCACAGTTAATTTATTTTTCCTCCTTTTTTTCTTTTCCTCCCCCCCCCCTACCGCCTTCCACATTGTCCGCCGTGGCGGAGGTTGCACGAGGGTATGTGCAACTTATAGTGCCTCTGTTTGTTTGGCAACACTGGTCATTCATGCTTCCCTAATTATTTCATCACATGGTATTTTCTTGCAGGAAAAGAGACACAATTATCTGGCGGCTCCAAATATTTGACGGGCTGAACTGAGAACATTATGTCCAGCGGTTGCACAAGTAGAAGTACGACAATATAAGAAAGTTTTACTGTAGTACAAAATATTATTTTTACAGTATCTAGTTACTTTAAGTAAAAATACTTAAAGAATGAATGACCCATTTCACCTTTTTGTTTTGTTACTCAAAACCTATTTTCAAAAATAACTGATCTATAAGCATCACTGTGCCCGCTTGTAGATTGGCTATTTTTGATTAGCTACTGTAAACCCTGCATTAGGGTTTACATAGCAAGTAGTTATTGATGTATGTTTTATATTTGTCAATCTGCCGAGTGCCATAAGATTTCACACAATTGTAGTGGAGTAAGAAGTACAATATTTGTGAAGACGTGGAGTAGCCTACTGTAGGTAAGTATCAAAAAGATGCCTGATACTTCTACTCCTGCAGTACTAGAGTAAGACTACTGTCCAGCTAATTAGGTTATCTGGTGGGGACGAGCAGAGAGGTTACAAGGCAGGCACAGGCTGGATTCTTGTTGGGAAGAGTGTTGGCAGGGTGGGGTTTGGACCGGAGAGCTCCGTATGTGTGGAATACCGACTAAATGCCAGCGAGCAGCTGACCTCTTTTCATGATCTGTACTTTTTTTATTTTGGCTTTCTGTTCTGGGAATTTGACAACTTTCTTTGGTGTGGAGCCATCCCCCCAGCATCGGGTCTGAACTTAGTAAGTATATATATTTCGCCCATGCTGTGATTTCAAGGTTCAAATGCTGTGCCTTCAATGGCTTAGTGATGGTGATGTGGGAGCTGAAGGCAACTGATCTTTCATGGTGTAAACAAAAAAAGATTAAAGCACTACATTATATTGGGAATTGTAATCATCGCTACGGAGCTGTTTGTTCAGTAATGAGGCTCCCCATCTCCCCAGCTCTTTAATAAACTGGAAATGCATTTACCAATTTCATTCAATGAGCAAAGCGAGTTCATTTATCAGCTTTCATGCTAGGTTGTTCCAATGTCGTCTGCTCACTTCATATTTCACATGCTTGTGCTGTAGTCGTGTTCTCTCCTGATTGGCATCTTGACCTAAACGTGATTTCTATGGGAATATAAAGATATTTATACACTCATTTCAACAAAAATAGATCCCGTAAACTAGATTTATCTGTTTTGTTTTGTTTTTAAGATTGAGTATTGAACTTAACGACCAGTATAGTTATACTTTGATTGCCACAGCATATGAAGCTGTGTCTTTTTTCACAGAGAGATCCTTTTAGTCTGGCAGTCGAGGTGTACAGGCGGCAAATTTGGTCTCTTTTATTGGCCTAAAATATTGTTGAGAAAACCTTACTCCGTAGGGTTTCTCGTAACCCTACCATTAAAATCCTAAAAATGTCAAGCTTTCCTCATGCTTTAAGCAGCCTGCTGTGGCATTTCAAAATAGGTGGTTTTAATTGATTCTGAATGCCAAGCGTTATTTTTGCACAAAAAACATTCCTTGGGCTGAACACAACCATAGTCGTGATATCTGTCGCTGTTTTTTAGCCCAAGGAGTGTTGAACTTGTGCAAGGAAAGGAATGGAACATGGTATTATAAACATAGGGAAAGTTTGAAATACTTAAAGCCATCCGAAAGTGGATTGATGAATGTATACCGTAATTTCCGGACTATAAGCCGCTACTTTTTTTGCGCTTTTGACCCTGCGGCTTATACAACGGTGCGGCCAATATATGGATTTTTACAGGGGTTTTCAACAGGTGGTTCAGGGACCACCAGTGGTCCTTGAGAGGGTTCCAGGTGGGCCCTCCAGACTAAATGATGGAAAGTTGGTTAACCAGATGTAACTCTTTGAGAGCGTAAACATGAAACCAAAAGGACCCTTGCGGGCCCATTTGGTTTCATGTTTACACTCTCAAGAGTTAGGATATTCACCATCTGAATTAGCACCACTTAATTAATAAGTCATTGTCATTTTGATCTCGATGTTTTGCCTGTTTTTTTTTTTTTTTTGCAAAAATCCATCCTGGAATTATGGACAATCAAAAGAAATCTTTAGTTTTGGGTTCTGTGGGGTGAAAATGTTGTCAAATCGTGGTCTGTAGCTCAAATGCTGAATAAATAGTGAGCCTTGGGATCAAAAAGGTTGAAAACCACTGCTCTAACATGAAGCTTGTTGTCTGGTGCGGCTTATAGTCAGGTGCGGCTTATACAAGGAAAAAATCAGTATTTTGCCCCAAATTTAGCTGGTGCGGCTTATATTCAGGTGCGGCTTATAGTCCAGAAATTACGGTAAACAATAGTTTGCCAATAAAAAGGCCCAAGGCTAGGCCTGGTAGACTGGTGTCCATCTTAACCCCATTCTCTGTTCCTTTACAGTGCCAACTACATCCAACTGGTTCACTTTGAACAGTGTTTTAAATGTTGAAGGAGGAACCTAGGGACAGCGGCCTGCTGTGGAAGACCAGGACATGGTGATGTTCATCTTGGCGAGGAGCGACCAGGCCCTCATGGTGCCGTTCAGGTGGGTGGTATGTCTGGTGCTGGTGTGCGCCGGGACAGTGTTCATGGTGTGCAAGGGGATGCCAGACCCGGGCCAGAGGGAGGTGCTGATGCGCGAGGAGGCCTCCCGGCAGGTGGGGGGCGCCGTCAAGCTGACGGCGGCCGAGCAGCGGCTGGACGCTCACCTCTACCAGCTGAAGAAGCAGGAGATGGCCGCCGCGCAGTTCCCGCCGGCCATGCACTTCTTCAAGGCACGGCCTCTCATCCAGAGGAGCCCCATCTTCAAGCTGCTCCAGAAGATGCCCAAAGGTGACCTCACATTTTGGGTCGTTGTTTTGCGATAGTGACCTAAAACGGTGTCACACGGTGTGTTCAGGCCGGGAATCCATTTTGTAAAGCAGGGCTGCCCAAAAGGTAGATCATGATCTACCAGTAGATCACACGGACCGTGCAGATAGATCAGTTCCCAGTCCGCATAGATCTGTAACTCTTGAGAGTTACAGAAACCCTTACGGGTCCATTTGGTTTCATTTTACACCCTCAAGAGTTATACTCTAGAGTCCACGCAATTAGAAAATGGAGATAAATAATTGTTATTTTGACCAATGTTTTACCAGTTCTCTTTCACCAATTGTTTGCAAAAGCATGAGAGTCTTAGTTTTGGGTGCAAGAGACTAAATTCAACATCTCAAACTGTCAACTCAAACCCCAAATACTGTTTTCAAACATCAGTAGTAAGAAAACCTTCCAATTCTCCCCGTCTATTTTTGATTATAAGTGCATTATTCTTAAACACTATAACAGTAAGTAACACAAACTTTCTAGGGGCCTTGAAATGGATTTTCAGTAATGGAATAATCACATGTTTGATGTGTAGATCTTGTTGAGACGGTCATTTTGAAAGTAGCTCTCAAGTCAAAAAAGTGTTGGCACTGTTGTAAAGTATGCACAGTATTCTGTGCATTTACCGTACTTGCGTGAGTGGAGCGGGCGCAAGTAAGGCGATCGGTGTGATGTGTTCAGTGGTCGGCCCCTCGGGGTAATTGGCCGGTTTAGGTGATGACGTAATGCGACGTATGTAAAAGACCTTTTATAGCTAATTTAATTAGTATTACCCCGCTCCGCTAACGCATGAGTAGACCATGGCCTACTTGTGCGGAACACGCAAGTTCGCACTCTACTGAGTGCTGATCTAGCTTTTGATGCTGCTTGTTTTTTTGTTTTTTTTTCTCCAGAAAGTAGGTCAGGGCTAAATGGGTTAATATAAAACATATAACTTTTATCTGTTCTAAATCTACAATACAATTAAAAACTTTTTGAATTATAATTATTATGGACAAAAAATAACTCTTGACCTTAAGTCATTTATTTCAATCAATCAGTCTATGTAGCCTGAGTTAGACGATCTGTTATTCTATTAATTACATTTTTGTTTAATCAATTTTACCGTATAGATTAGGCCTATGTAAGATTATTCAATGTGTTATTTGTTGAAAAAAACTGATGAACCACTGAAACCCTGGCCTATTTTATATTTCAACGCACACAGCAGTGTCTCCCAATGCATTGCGATGTGATAAGTTCTTAGTTTGTTTAACTACAATATAACAGTAAAAATAATATTAAAGGTGGAGTGATTTGTGTTAAGAGTTAAAACTAAGTGTTTGTTCAAAACATTTTCAGCTGGGATCAGTGCTCAATTATCACCATCAGTTTTATGGCGCTCGGGTTACTTTGCGTCAAATTCACTTTTTATGCTCTATCCAATATGAGTTTGATCTCTTGAAACGGAGAGATCCCTGAACTGCTAATAGCCTCTATATAAGGGATAATGTGGGGTTAGGAGGTCATTGTTGATGTATAAATCACAGAGCGGAGGTGGTCATTTACCCTGAAGGGGATTTATACATACATAAATGTATAAATTAACCCAACATAGGGTATTTCCTTGCTTACGGAAATGAATGTATTCCATAATTGTCGCTGGCTGTCTTCCCAGCTCAGCTCATGCAGCACAGTCGGAAAACAAGGAAATGAGTTGATCAAATAGAATCCATTTTCGAGTCGTCTATTTCCCTATGTTTTCGAAAACATTTCTGAGAGCAATGTTTAGCTGTAGATGCATTGTGTGTGTCTGTTTACATGGTTGCCAGGCTGGATACAGCAGTAAATCAAGCAGCACCCTTAAAGCCTATTCATAGTTCGATTTTTTTTGGGTGGCCACCTCTCCACCGTTTCCCCGAAAGCTATTATTTCTCAGTGGTCACCTCACCACCACTTCACCGAAAAGTACAATATGACTTCACATCCCTGCGCAAATTACATAACAACCACGCTTTCCAGTCCTTCCCTCTGTTTTTACTCACACGACCGAATCCTTGGTAACTGGGAAAACCCACTCAGCAGAGCTAAACCAATCACATTGCTCGCAGCCTCCAGGCAATGTGAGATTAGTCCAGAAGTTTGGAGAGCATTCCGCTTATTTTTGACAGCTTGAGACGTAAAAAAAAACAAACAAACAAAAAAACATGACCCGACACATCGCAGCCAGTGGAGAAGAATTAAATAATAGACAGTGACATCAATAGAATAGGAAATAAACATGAACGGGGCAGAAATTAATAGTAGTTTGAGTCTGAATGAGTCTTTGATTAGGCAGCGATCTGTTATAGAATGGAGCGCTCTGTTATCCGGAAATAACACACGGCTGAATTCAAGCAGATGACATACAGTATCAGAATCAAGGATTCAACCCAGCCATGTAATACATTTTTATTGGTTTGTTTGATCAACTGTGTTGCACCTGAGATGATATCGTATTTTGGTATGGTACAGGTGGCGTCCTCCACATCCACACGTCCTCCATGGTCAGTGTGGACTGGCTGGTGAAGAACGTGACGTACAGACCTCACTGTTACATCTGCTTCACGTGGGACCACTCCGTGCGATTCCTGTTCTCCAGCCGCCAGCCGTTCCCCCGATGGGACTGCTTACACTGGCAGCTGCTCCGCACCCTGAGAGCCAAACTGGCCGATCCTTCGGACTTTGACAATGGGTTGAGTGGAATATTTCTAATAAAATGTTTGTATTGGACAGAAGCCCTAATGCTGCAATCTACCGTAGGGTGGGCGATTAAAGTGCAAATGACCTAAAATGTATTTAATACTTAATATCATATTGTATATGTCTCAATACTGATATAACCAGTCCTTGACAATTCTTTCTGGACAGTGTAGCTGCAGTACCACAATGTCCTAAGGTGGTGGGGGGCTGATATGCACATTATTTCAGTCATCATAATACCTATGCTAGATAAAACCAGGCTTGTTTCCATCTCATGCCAGCTTGACAAATCAACAATGTTGGACAATGTAAACAAAGTGGAAATGCAAATTTGGAACTGAAGACCAAAGAAGAGCAGAAATTATACAACATAGGGTGCACTGATGAAATATTATGAGGCCCAAATCTAACAAACTGTTCCTGGGAGAAATTTCCATTAAAGCTCCTGTTCAACTTGGTTATGTGTGGGGATGGAAAACACACTTGGAAGCACCAGAAACACAAAAAGATAATAATAATAATAAAAAAGTTGAATTTCACGTTATTCCCCCTTTAAAAGGATCTTTTACTTTCAAAAAGGCTTGATCATTTTATCTACTCAGCCTCATGTGAATACCCCAGACAGCTTCGAAGTTACTCAATTCAGTATTTAGATATTTGATATTCATTTTAGGTGCCTTGCCCCCCCCTTCTATGCAAACCCATCATCAATCAAAACAAACAGCAGCAATTATTTGCAGTTTCTTTGGAACAAATTGCAGCACCTGTCAACAATGATGTGCTCTTGGAAAATGTCCACAAAATGCCACACCAGTGAGCAAGAAATAATAAAACAATATTTTGAAATGAAAACAGCAAAATGTCCACCCCCCTCATGTAGGACAATGTCCATAATCACCAGAAAGAAGACGGATGATTTTGATGAATCTCTCATGGTCAAAATGGAATTTTAAGCGTTTATATACAGTATGAAGGGGGCGTTGCAGCTAAAATTAACATCAAATATCAAAATGCTGAATGGAGTAACCTATAAACTGTCTAGGGTGTTCACATCAGTCTGAGTAGACAATAAAAGTACCAAAGGTTTTCTGAAAGTGCAATATCCCTTTATAATATATTAAGCAGTTCACGTGTCATGTTTGATCTTTCAGTTTGATCAGGAACCTGACCCTGTTCACCGAGGAGCCAGATGTGGCCTATCCAAGCCAAGACGTGGTGTGGGAGAAGTTTGAGAAGGCCTTCATGGTAGCGGCTGGCCTCATCGCTCACGCTCCTGTGATGAAGGACTACCTCTACAAAGGCTTGGAAGAACTGCACAACGATAACATCATGTATCTGGAACTCAGGAGCGGAGTATCGAGGGTTTGCGTTCAACCATTTTATATTCAATATGAGCAAAAGGCTCCAGCTGCAGACCTAGCCTAGGAGTGGACGTGCCTCACAGTTGATGTGATGACGTCAGGTCAACCCACAGGCCCCTGTTGTTGCCATGTCCCACATGCTTCTACCGATAATTCCCAGTAGGCTGCTTATCAGCACCATCTTAGCTTGCGGTTAGGTTTAGGGGTAGGTTTAGAGAAGGGTGTAGCAATGTTTGTAGCAAAACCCTAGACCCCTCCAACCGTAACCTTAAACCTAAATCCCCTACCCTCAACCACCTCACAGACCGTCGGGCATTTAGGATTAGGGTTACGGTTGGAGGGGGCTAGGGTTTTGCGCTACAACAACAGGGGCCTGTGGGTTGATGTGATGTCATCACATCAACTGTGAGGCACGTCCACTCCTAGGCTAGGTCTGCAGCTGGACCCTTCTCAATATGAGTGACATATCATCAAACCTGGAAGTTATGCGGGAAGTCCTGCTGAGTGGGGGGAAAATGGCTTTTTGGCATTAGCAGGCTGCACAACCAAACAGAAAGTTCTGATTGCATTAAACAACATTTAAGAATTATAATCGTTGGCACTTGCTATGCCACTCGATTTGCCAAACAATTGTTCCATTCACTTTAGACTTTATGCATGCACATACCCTCCAGGTGCGTTCAGACTTGGATGGTTAAAGCGGTGCGATATTTGTTTCCAATCGCTTGTGTCGCTTCACTTTGGTTGTGCATGTCAATGGCTGGTGTTCTCTAACAGCTTTTACCAAATAATTACCCATAATAATTAAAACCAGCAATCAAGAGCAAAAGTTGTTTGAGAATACCAGCCAATGTCTGCAACTTCGTCATAATGTTGTATGTAATCGCGCTGAGTCTGAACGCTGCTTATTTCTTTCTTTCTGTATGAGTTCTCGCTCCAGATTGTATTTTTTGCTTATCTTAAGCTATACTTCATTTTTAAAGCAAACATTTTTAGCTCAAAGTTTTGCTTCTGGGGCAGTACCTGCTGAGAATCTGTTTTAATGGGCTGAGAAAGATTTGATGTTGTAGAGTCCATTGTTGCGACCTCCCATTGTTCCGAAACTACGAGACGCAAAAACCTACCCTTCTCCAACCATAACCCTTTTGTTTTGGTACAAACATGCCTAAACCCTTTTCTAACCCTCATCCTCTCCATAACTGCAAGCAGTTGATAGTAGATTTCCAGCGCATGTTCGGACTAATGGGAGTTCTGATCTGTGGGACTTCGGTACTTAGATCAGTCCCCAAGTCAACCAGCTGTTCTCCTTTGCAGACGTATGAGCTGGATGGGACCATCCATGACAAGGCCTTCACTCTCAACCTGTTTCAACAAGTCACACAGCAGTTTGTCAGGGACCACCCAGACTTCCTCGGAGCTCGAATCATCATGGCTGCTCACAGGTACAGTATTTAGTAAAATGTTGTGTTGACTTGACTGGTTTTCGCCTTTTGTGTCTTCAGAATCGTAAGGCAGCTGCAGCTGTTTAATCATAATGTATTAGATGCAAGTTTATAGTTCTCTCCAGTTCTCCATCTTTTGTTTTGTCACGTCCAATCGCACGGTGTTGACGGTGTTGGTTTAGTGGCACCACAGTTGTAGTTGTTAGTTAGTAGCAATCATTTTAATTATTAGCACCTTAATCTTTTCTTCGGGTTGGAAATTTGGGTTGTTTGCATGCCATCATGTTTGGTGTGGCAGTCAGGGCATTTAGGGAGGCATTGCCCCACGAGACGCAAAATGCCCATGCCCATGCCTAGATCCGGCCCTGCATCCACATGTTACTGTGGGACGTCCTTGTAACTTGTGCCCAATGTGTTGGTTCCCACAGCATAGTTTTCTGGCTGGCAATTCTTGGGTGTCATTGGCAGTGTCCCGCTATAGTCTCCTGACCGCTGGCTCACCCTATACTAGGCATTCCATCATACAGTTTTGAGTTGTTGATGTGTGTGCTCTTAGCTTACTGACGTTGAGTGCTGCACGCAGCATTCTGGTGTAGCGTCTGTCTAGAGAGGGTAGCAGCTATATGCCTCCGTGCTCTATAGATTTTTTTGTTTTTTTGTTTTTTCAGTGAGAAAATGCTCAGTGGGTTGAGCCAGTGTCCACTAGGGGTGGGCAAAAAAATCGATATGCCATTATATCATGATTCTTATTGCCATGATATCAATATGCTATCGCCAGGTTCAAAATAGTTTTTTTTATATTCATGCATTTATTAATTTGTTCAGAAAGACTGACTGACGGCGATCTGGCTACACTGAAGTGTATCATTGAACTTTTCATGCTATATATTGTTTCGAATTTCTTTAAAATGAATTTTTCATGGTCCATATTGTTTAGGATGTTTTAAAATGTTGTAGCATGATAAAGGCAAAGTAATCTGTGGGGAAATATTGCAATATATGGAATCGAATCACAACATACAGAATTAAGCTCGTAATATACAAATCGATTTGGCACCTTAAATGCCTATCGTATCGTATCGTGAGGTAAGTGAATCGTCCCAATCCTAGTGTGCACATGTGTCAATTAATTGTGTTAAATATTTGATTGCAATTAATCAACAAAATGAAGATTAATGCTATTAACTCATTATTTTTCGACTGCCTTAGTCGTTATGCAATCTTCTGTAGCTCCTAACTAAACTCCTCCTGGGATTACAGAAAAATGTATTCTGATACAATTATCTGAAATAATAATAGTACTACATGTATTCTCTTGTGTGACATCACACCCTCATTAGGCGATTATATTGCATTAAATTGTAATCCTGCTCATATTACCTGGATTTAAGCCCAGGCTGTGCTCCACTGTTCCATTGTTAGTTCCCCTTGTATAAATCAAAATTCCAGCCATTGAATCGTCTGCATTCGGACGACGAAGGAGAAAATTCCACTAAGAGAATAAAATTGAGATTACCGCACCTTTATGGATATGTGGCGTGATCTTGTGGCTGAAATGAGTTTTCGCATTTGATTATGCAAATTAACAGCAGTGTGCTGATCCAGTCATTAGCCATGGGATTACTCAGAGACACCTCTTTAGTCATTAGCCGAAGCCTATGTGCTGTAAATGCAATCAACCGTTTTCATTGTCCATGTGCGCGCCCACACGCACGTGTGTGCGTGTGTGTGGGTGGGTGTGTTTTGAAAACTTTATGAATAATCACCTACTCAAGGCTGAAAGTGGAAATAAAATATGGCTAAAATGGTTTGCAGTTGAAATGGTGTGAAAGGACCCCTCCTCACCACACTAGCACTGTGCACTATGTGTGCTCCCATGTGTGTTTTCTATCCCCACAAATGATCTAGTTTGAACGATCAGTCTTTCATATCATACAGGAGCTGTAATGTAAATTGCTCTCAGGAACAGCTCCTTTGATTTTGGCCTCATAATGACTCATCATCAATGCACTCATGCTTTGTATAATTCCTCCTCTCCTTCAGTCTTCAGTTCCAGATTTCCATTTTATTACAGTATGTCCACCATGGTTGATTTTCCAAGTTGACATGGAATTTAAACAAGAACGATTTTATCTAGCATCAATATTATAATGACTCTATAATAAAATATCATAGCATATCAGCGCCCCCACCACCTCAGGACATTGTGGTACTGCAGCTAAACTGTCCATACGGAAATTACAAGGACTGGTTATATCAGAGTGGAGACTCAAACCAAAGCCAAACCAAAGAGGGACATGTACACTATGGTATAGTGTACATGTACCTCTTTGGTTGACTATGGTATTAAGTATTACAACCAATTTTGGAATCCATGTTATTTGGGCTTTAACGTAATTCATCTACAAAATGAAAAAATAAATAAATAAATAAATAAATAAATATTTTATTATAATATTGTTGCTGCTATTCTACATACTGCCAGCCAGCCTGAAGCTTTAATCTTTGCTTTCCGAGACCATTAGGGTTTTACGGAAACATTGCTTCAAATGCTATAATTTTTTAAAAAAAAATAATAATTGCAGAAAATAGCTGAATCTGAAGATGCATTGAGAACTTGTAGATTGGCTGTATTCGCAGGGCAACATGCCTCCGGAGAAGACACGCTGGCTTTTTAACAGGATTCACATGACTGAAATCAGTCACGGTGACTGCAGAAACTTTAAACCACGTCGTCCACCAGTGTGTAATGACATGACACAAAATGGGGACGCCGGCCTCTTGAAAGAGGTTTAATTTCGACCGTCGGTTTAGGAACAGGTTTAATGATCATCAACTGTTGTCACGCAGGTTTAAAACACAACTGTTGTTTGTACCAAAGTACTATAGAGAACATCTCATCAAGAAAGTTAGCACCAACTCGGTTACACTGGCTCATATCCACAATAATACAATGGTCTCTTGTGTGTCCACTGGCAGGGCTCTGAGGCTGTCTGACATCACATCGGCCGTGAAGGAGGCCATTCAGATGCAGAGAGATTTCCCAGACGTCGTCGTAGGCTTTGACCTGGTTGGTAACTGCCCGTTGTGAAAATGAGACAATTGCATTACGCCCAACCCTGCCTTCTTCGTCCAACGTTGCTTATTACATATATGTCCTCCAGAGCCGCTGAAAGATAGATGTTTACGCACCTGGAGGTGACCTGCGCCAAACATCTCATCACTCAGCTAAAGGGGGGAAATCCCCCCGTTGGGTCGTAAAATACGAATACAAACTTTTATGTGCCGTTTTCAAGAAACTCAAGGACAAAACGTTAAAAGTAGGCTTCTGGGATTCAGGCACTCCTGAATCTACTCTACTGTTGATGTTCCTTTTCATCTTCAACAAAGAAACAATTGGCACACCCAATTTGATATTTGTTATAACTGCAAGCATTTTGTTTTATTAGTACATTGCTGTTAACTGTCTTTGCCCCGAACACCAGGATTACGTATATGCGTCTATGCCACAGCGTTCACAAAACCCTTATTTTGAAATGCAAGATATCCGAAACCGGATGTATGATGACGTCATCAAATTTCTGGTGTCTTGACCATTCTACCCTCTAACCCTCTGTGCAAGAGCATCCGGGTCCCCGAGTCCCAGATGTGCCATGATTTTTTCCCAACAAAACTGAACAGCAGTTCAGTTTGTCTCAGGGTGGGGAAAACGCATGGCAATTCATATTTAACTCCATAGTAAGCTTAGCTAAAGTCCACTCTGCTCCCTGGCAGAGTGCATTTTCACTGTAGTTGTCCATGTAGTCCAAACGGGACCGCCCACACCTGCCCCAGCTCCACGGGCTCCAATGTTACCTAATGATCCACTCGTACTCACCATAGAACATCTTTCACTTAAAAAATAATAAATCCATGTACTGTCCTCAAATGGTCTCCGGAAAGCCATGGTCCATGACAAAAAAATAAATAAATAGCGACAGATGTTAACGTCTTCTATGGCGAGTATGAGTGGATCATTATTTAACATTGGAGCCTGTAGATCTGGGGCAGGTGGGGGGTGGACTACATGGACAACTACAGTGAAAAAGCACTCTCTGTAGATTACTATATAGCAATAGAGTTCAATTAAGCGGGGGTGGGTGGTTGGAAATCCCCTTTAAATCTAACAACCTTGTTTACCTTGTTTACAACTTGTCAATTCGTTCAGGGGGTCTAAGGAGTTAAGGAAATATCATAGACAGGGGACTTCCCTCCCAGCTTGTTTGTAAAGGGTTTATCCAATTGGTAAAATAGCAAATAAGCCATGCTATTATGCCTTGACACTTTGAACTGCTGGTTAAAAAACGTTTAGAAATGTAGTTTTGTTGTTAAATGTCACACTTCTGGTCACACTCTTGTCACACTCTGGGCCACCCACAAACCAAATTCCATCAATCAAATCTTCACCAATGTATTCTGGCCAATCGCAAATTTGCTTCTTCTTTCTGTCCTCACGTTTGTCTTCAATGTTGGTGTGTGTACATAGCCTAACCTGAAATGATTCTGGCCTAGGGTGGGCGGGGTGCCCCCCTTAGGACGAAAATGAAAGCCTGGGTGTCGAGGGCAGGCTAGTGTGTACAGAAACAACAAACGCTGGGCACAGGCACAGGAACAAAAACATTGTCAAGCCTCTTTACATTGACGATTTATGTGATCATGGCTCTGTTCTACTTTTGTAGGTCGGCAGAGAAGATGGGGAGAAAAATATCTGGTACTTCAAGGATGCCCTGTCGCTACCAGCCCAAATGGGTGTTAGGCTGCCTTACTTTTTTCACGCAGGGGAGACAGGTATGTTAATTATTCTAAGTCCTCCCTCTGCCAACCCTTGTTTATTTGATGCATTGCACAATAGTTGACACTCAGCCACTGCTTTTCCCGATCCGGTAAAGATCCGGTAAAGAGTTTCACCGTGAGCACCTGATCCACTGCCAACGGACCCAACCACGTTTGTTAATACAAAAAGGTGTTTGTTAATACACCTGGTCCAAATCTGAGGAGAAATCAAAGTCTCTACTAGGGGTGTAACAATATAGTGACTGTATTGAAATATTGTTTTTTAATTAAATTGAAGTATTTTGTTATGTACACAGAAAATACTGTTTGACTTTGACGTATTAAATCGTTTAGGATTGTAAATAATTGGTATCAAATTGGTATTTAATTGCTACCAAGGACTTATTGCAATGTATTTAGCAATTTTAAGAAGAAAAACACGTCTTGTTTTCATATACAATGTCCACCTGTAAGCAAAGATGACTGTTTTTACTTATTTATATCCAATGTAATGCAGTTTCATTGTATTGTGATGTTTCACAATATTTAATGTATTTGCTAAATAATAGTTACCGTATCAATTTTAGATCATTGAATCGAATCATGTATCGCCAGAATCAATCAATATCGCCCATGTATTGTATCATCAACAATGCATCATTAGGCCCCTAATATCTATGGTGGTGGACAGGATCAAATGCACACAACTGCATCACCCTGTGCAATGAATCCACTGTGTGTGAAAGCAGAGGATTGTTTGCAGAACACAAGCGGACGCTAAGTAGTTTAAAAAGATAATGATGTTACGTGCCACGTGCCTCCACCCTCTCAGTATAGCGAGGGATGAGGCTAATAATGTAATAATGGCACTGGAAATAGTAGCAGGATATGAAGCCTGTGGCCTTTCATGTGCTCTGTTTAAATGCTTCTATAGACGATGAAGGCACGGAGGTGGATGGAAACATCCTGGATGCCCTGCTGTTCAACACCACGCGCATTGGCCACGGCTTCGCCATGGCTCATCACCCCCTGGCCAAGGAGATCGCCAGGAAGAACAACGTGGCGTTGGAGTTGTGTCCCATTTCCAACCAGGTAAAGCCAATCTTCACCTGTGCAAAATGACTTAAAAGGTATACTAGGGAACTGTTTCATTCATTCAAGACCTGCTGACATGCCCCAGCCACGCTCCTTTTATTTACATCAGTGGTTTTCAACCAGTGGTCCGGGGACCAACAGTGGTCCTTGAGAGGGTTCCAGGTGGTTCTCAGCTAAATGGTGGAAAGTTGGTTAACCAGATGTAACTCTTTGAGAGTGTAAAATATCATTTCATTTTACACTCTCAAAGAGTTACATCTGGTTAACCAACTTTCCACCTTTTAGCTGAGAACCACCTGGAACTCTCTCGAGTTAAAATATCCATCATCTGAATTATCCCAAGTCTACACAACTAGAGAATGTAGAAGATTCATTCATTAATGTAGAAGTTCATTTTGATCTGTATGTTTGACTGTTTTGTCTCCCAAATCCAGCCAGAAATTGTGGACAAAAAGCAAAATAAATCTTTAGTTCTGCGGATTGTGGGGCTAAAATGTCATCAAATGGTGGTCCGTGGCTCAAATTCTGAATAAATAGTGGGCCCTGGTATCAAAAAGGTTGAAACAACCTGATTTACATAGAACACATTTTGGAAATCCACCTCCGTAAACGTTTTGAAATGCACCTTTTGTAATGTACCGCAGTTAGGGTAGCATTGAACGTTTTGTGTGAGTGTGAGAGAGAGAGAGAGAGAGAGAGAGAGAGAGAGAGAGAGAGAGAGAGAGAGAGAGAGAGAGAGAGAGAGAGAGAGAGAGAGAGAGAGAGAGAGAGAGAGAGAGAGAGAGAGAGAGAGAGAGAGAAGAGAGAGAGAGAGAGAGAGAGGAGAGAGAGAGAGAGAGAGAGAGAGAGAGAGAGAGAGAGAGAGAGAAGGCACATGCAGAATTGCGATGACGCAATTTGACGTGTGTGTGTGTGTGTGTGTCTTCCAGGTGCTGAAGCTGGTCTCAGACCTGCGTAACCATCCGGCCGCGGTGCTGATGTCAGAAGGCCACCCTCTGGTCATCAGCTCTGATGACCCGTCTCTCTTCGGCTCCACTGGCCTCTCCTACGACTTCTATCAAGCCTTCGTGGGCATCGGCGGGTTAAAGGCCAACCTGGGAACCCTCAAAGAACTAGCTATCAACTCTATCAGGTGGGATGCTGTGTTACTGTTTAAAATATAAATATATTGGCCCCTTTGTAACCTTTCCCAATTGGGGGGCAGTCGAAAATGGTATAGGGGGCAGCTTCATCGCCTGTGCCACGAAGCATCACTGGCGATGAAGACGCCACTCATACCATTATCCTTTCAATTCACCCCAAACCCCCATATTGAACAGATAACTACCGGTATGTATTATTGATATAAACAAATATATATAATCTAATAAATGTATATTTAATATAAACATTTTAGTACCTGCACAGCCTTTGTTTTTCTGGGCACCTGGATTATGCTATTAATTTCATTTCATTCTTAATCAAAGGACTTCTTTTCATGAACATTCTTGAGACAGAGTTATAAGAAGTACATAGCACATAGCATTGTATGTATAGCACATTCCAGGCTGCAGCGTTTTAGTTGAACATGTCGTGTCCTATCATTGCAGGTACAGCTCACTGCCGTCACATCTGAAGGAAAGTGGCCTCCTGGTCTGGCAGAACAAGTGGAACGCTTTCATCTCCAGCTATTCAGGACAGACACAACACAAAGGGATTTCCACGCTTAGCTTGTGAAAATGCTTAAATAGGGCCCATGCCAGGGCAAAACACTGTTTTTTTGTATGCTTTGCAGCCCCCTCTGTTGAAATAAAAAAAAGGTTCCATTCGCCATAGTTTCTCTAGCACCTTCTTTATTCAGTATGGTTGTGAAAAGTGCATTTCAGAGATGGGACGATGGGGAACTTGGGGAACAGAAAAAAAAAAAAACAATATGCACCATGTAAACACCCTGATAATTGCCCCATCCCTAGTGCATTTGTCAAACTAGACCATCATGTTACATGGTATTATTAGGACTGCTATTATTACTATTTTAGTAATCGATTAATTGGTTTGTCTTTTTTTTATCCCACGATTTTGTAACCCTATTTTTTCACCCAGTGCCAATTCCTCCACTAACCTGGGGAGGCAGCGGACTTGCCTCATGCTTCCTTCAATGCATGAAGAGTGCAAGCTGCCTTCTTTTCACCTGACGGGGGAGTTTCCCTGGTTGGACGTACCGCGTGGAAGGAACATGCAAACTCCAAACTCCCCCCATGGCAAATTATGCTGAAATTGGTGACCTGACGAAAAAACGGAATGTGGCCAACAACATAGAAGTGTTTACACGTGGCTTAAATACAGTGTTGTAGTGGTACTTTTAGAAGTGGGGGGACGCCTCTGAAAGAGGAATTCCCCCCATTTGATTGGAAACTCATTGACATGGTGAAACACATCTTGATGATGTCATCAAGATGTATTTCATCAAGATGTATTTCACGATGCTAATGATTTTTTTTTTTTCAGACCCAAAAATATTCTAGATGCATGAGTGGACGCCGCCCCCCCGCGTCCCCCCTCCACTACACCCCTGCTTAAATAGATGCAGCAGGTTGATTTGTCCGATTTACATTCGGACATTGAGATTGATTGCATACATGCAAACTCACCAAACTTTAGGGGTATTGGAATTCGGCTTAAGACTGTGGACGGGTAGTGGACTTGGCAAATGAGAGAACATCCAGATGGACTGTGATGTGTGGCGGCGCATGCAGGGAAGAGCAACTGTGAGGCATGTAACTATGCATGGCAGGATACTGGAGTGCAGCCTTCACAGAACAAAGGATCCATGCAGAAGTGTCAGGTGAGCCCACAGCCACAGTATTGTCACACTGAAGAGCCTCCTGAATTCCACTGCTAACCAACCAAGAACTGTGTTTAGTTCAATGCCTATAGTCTAGCCCAGTCCCAATATGAATTAGCTCCCAGAGATAGAAATCCCATTAAATTGAGGTCTGTAGTTCTGTCTGTAGCCTTACGAATGTCAAACTGGGGCCATAAAAATCTTGTTATGAGGGTCCTTGTCATATCCTTCAAAAGGGTGGTCCGTCCGTAGGGCAATTAAGTGTTCATTTGGGGATGCTTGACATGATAAAGTTGTACTGGTCTAGCCTACAGGAACAAAAATGGTCATACACAGCATCTACGACTGTCCTGTGGCGTGCAACGATAGCGTGCTACAATTCATCAGTCTGCCCTCTGCCGGACATCACAACAAGGCTTGATTGCAGAACATGTGACAAGAAGACTAAGCTGAGAAGTTGAGGAAGCTGTTGTGTCCTGGTCACTAAGTTTGTCATTAATAATAACAACTATAATCGTAGTAAACAAATGATTAAGCTGTGACAGCAAAGAAACATTTTAATGACTACTAATTTCTCTGTTTGCTCTCTGTTTGAGGGCAAAATGAGCTTTAAACAATAACCTAGATCTCTGTCATTCTGTAATAATCATGCCCTTTGCACAGATATAGAACAGGTCGTCACAGGGGCAAATCCATTATGGCCACCATTTACTGCCAATATGAGGCAAGACATTCTAAATTTCATTATGGAAGGGGAATACCACTCATGTTCCATATTGAATTATGACACTAATATACTGTACTGTACATTAGAGGTGTGTGGAAGTAATAAAAAACACAACCCCCAGAACATGTTGCCTTGAGTAATAGCATAGATACAAAAACATAAGAAAACAAAAGAAAATGTATCTTTGCAAAATGTCATAGGCCTCGTTTTAGAATCACAAAGGCTTGAGAAGGGTACTTTGAACTCACAACATTCAGATCATGTAGGTATTCATTTGCCTTTATCACATGCTACATAAAGCATCTATAGGTTGTTATGGGTATGGTCACATATTATGCCAATTATGGAAATTACTCAACATATGCAAGTTATCATCTGACAGTTTCTATATGCTGGAGGGAAGCATCTATAGGTTGTTATGGGTATGTTCACATATTATGCCAATTATGAAAATTGCTCAACATATGCAAGTTATCATCTGTCAGTTGCTATATGCTGGGGACCCCAACGCAACACTTCTAACATAAGACCCCATGTCTGGGTTCATAATGGGGCTTTATGACAAGTAGACTATTTTAGCTGCTATGATAATAACTTAATACTGAGCTCAAGTCACCAAAATGCCATGTCTCTGGACTTTTAAACAATAATAAATCCACCCAGTAATGGTCGGTATAATCCTATAAACAAGAAGCAGCAAGTGGAAAGACAAGCTGAAGCTCAGGTGAGTAGTTTAATTGCTCCCTCTCTCTTTCTCTCTCTCTCTCTCTCTCTCTCTCTCTCTCACACTCACACACACACACACACACACACACACACACACACACACACACACACACACACACACACACACACACACACACACAGTGCTCTAAATCTTCCAAATGTCTAACATTTTTGTTAGCTCTTATCTGTGTGTATGATCGAGATTGACTCCCATTGAAAATTAAATGGAGCAGCATAAAATGTGTATGAAGAGTGTAATGTTGGTATGTGTGTACACACGGTATGTGTCTTGCAGGTCAACGAGGTGACTTTGGGCTCATCAGGAGATAGCTGGTGTCTACTCGGTGTCTATTTCAGCTGAGCTGATGCCTGACGGTGCCACCAGAGACTGGAGATACAATACCAGATGTCTGCAACTGCATGATGGAAGGTCCCTGTGTGGTACGTACCTGGATTACATGTGACTGCAGTAGAAAACCAGAGCCATGGAGGAAGAGAGTTACTCCGCAATATTATTTTAATAGTATACTAGTCGGGCATGTGCTGTTCATCTCTCTGGGGCAGCTTTTACAATCGCAGAGGTAGGGGTGTAATTTTAATACAGTTGCTACCACTACATGAATGACAACTATTTCATAGAGCTTAACCTATCTTAAAGGCGAATTCCACCCATTTTCAATATTTTTTTGTTGATGACTGAAAAATGGGTTCTAAAAAATATTAACATGGTGAAACATTACTTGACGATGTCATCACGTTGTGTTTTACCATGTTAATGATTATTACCCTTATTATTATTTTTTTGTAAAGACCACGATCAAGACTCCACATGACATTAAAGTTGCCTTCATGTGCATAAGCATGAGGGAACTTAGAGCTGAGAGAACAGAGCTGGGGGAACTTAGAGCTGAGGGAACATAGAGCTTAGGGAACAGAGCTGAGGGAACAGAGCTGGGGGAACTTAGAGCTGAGGGAACATAGAGCTGAGGGAACATAGAGCTGAGGGACCATAGGGCTGAGGGACCATAGGGCTGAGGGAACTTAGAGTTGAGGGAACATAGAGCTGAGGGAACATAGAGCTGAGGGAACATAGAGCTGAGGGAACATAGGGCTGAGGGATCATAGGGCTGAGGGAACTTAGAGTTGAGGGAACATAGAGCTGAGGGAACATAGAGCTGAGGGAACATAGAGCTGAGGGAACATAGACATGACCCCGTTGCAACCTGGTCGTATGTTGTTAGTCACTAACAACATACGACCAGGTTGCAACGGTCGCACCGGTCCTGTTACAAAAAAGTAACAGGAAGGGGCGAAATCCACTAACAGTTAGTGGATTTCGCCCCTTCCTGTTACTTTTTTGTTATTTTATATATTTTGTTTTTTAAGGTACCTCTCACTGGCCTCTCACGTATGGAGTTTCTGTTGGAGGGTCCCACCCCCTGCCCAGCCCAGACAATGATGGCGGAACCTAGCTTGTTTGGAATCCCCAAATGCACCTCCCAGAATGGGTACATAAGGATTGTAGGCCCGTGGGACCTTAGGCCCATCACAATTAGGAACTTGGTTTTGTAACAAATGTTGACTAATGAATGTCACTCAAATAATTAACCTTATCACTGTGCGAATAGTGATGCACACATGGATGGTGAAAGTATTGGCTCTAAGACATCAAATCAGGTTTTTGTGGTTTTGACTTCCCAACCTGGAAACAAGTGTTGACAGTGTCGCGATTATCTCTAATAATTATGTAATAATTGTGATGGGCATAAGTGTGTGTGTGTGTGTGTGTTGTGGGTGTGTGTGTGTGTGTGTGTGTGTGTGTGTGTGTGTGTGTGTGTGTGTGTGTGTGATTTTGTGCGTGTTTGCTTGCTAGTGTTTTGTCACTGAGGATACGTCCCAGTTGCATCCACGCGATGTATCTTTAAGCCTTTAGTTTCTATTTATAGTGGCTCATAGGAATAGACTATGTGACAACCGGGTATAGTCTGGTGACCACCGGAGAGACGGGTGACAGCCGGAATGTAGACGGCACCCGGGTGAGCAGTATGGGTTAGCGCCCCAGCCTGTGTCCTCTGTGAGGAGGAAGCCCAAAAACCTTGGTGAGGCCGTTAGGAGGGCCATTATGATTCACTGCTCCTGAATGAAATGTCTGGTGCTGGGAGTCTGGTGCAACGCACAGGTCCTGTGCCAACCTGGTGAGAGCAGGAACAGACCTGGTGAGACGTAGGAGGGGTCTGGACAGGAGTCAACCCACAGAGCCTAGTCCTTCCATGTGCCAGAGTATGGTTCTCCCAGTCCCGGCAGAGTAGTTCTGGAGCAGTGGATTGTGTGGCCTTGGGTCTTTCCCTAGTGGACTGACCGAGAGTAGCTACTGGGACGTAAGTCGGGACTTGATCAACCCCGGCTGGGTCGCCTGAGTGAGGGGTATGATGTTGCGAGACCCGAAACCCCGATGACCTTGGGATACATCACTGAGGATACGTCCCAGTTGCATCCACGCGATGTATCTTTAAGCCTGTCTAATCTTTTTGTAGTACTTTTCAGGGGCAAACATTATTATTAGGAACTTGTAGTTGTGTGTTTGTGATGTGTGCATGTGCATGTGTTTCATCATCTGATGAAACAATATTGTGGTATTAGGTATTGATGCCGATTCTTTCCATTGCAAATGCAATACGATATTTTCTGTTAAAATAACAATACACTTTGTTTCTTTTAAATTAAAATCGATATTTTGATACAGTTACCTTATGGTTCCACCCCTAATGTACGCCATGTGTTCTGTGCTCAACCCCTCCCCCCGTTGTGGGGGGTGGGGCGTCCCTGCTCGTGGCCTGCACCTTGTCGTGGTGAGTGGGCTTCAAACCAAGACAGGCCATTTTCACCCAATAACTAATTTACCTCCAGTGTATAAATAGGAACACCCACATACTGTACATCCTAATTGACTGCATTAAACTAGTTTCAAGTCACCGATATTGCAGCTCACAAACTCTCGATCTGCAGAGTTTGGAAGTGCTCCTTAGCAGTAAGACAACTTTATGCTGCATCCTGCATTATATGCACATTCAAAACAGGTGGTATAGTCAACAAGCACTTCCAAACTCCAGCACTTTATACTAAATTTATATGCAAGGATTTTTTTGTCAGGGCGTAGCTAATAACATGTATACAGTGGACTTTCAATGAATGAATGAAATCTTTATATTAATGGACTGCTATTTGTGTACTATT
This sequence comes from Benthosema pterotum, assembly GCA_039105355.1. Classification (NCBI taxonomy): domain Eukaryota; kingdom Metazoa; phylum Chordata; class Actinopteri; order Myctophiformes; family Myctophidae; genus Benthosema; species Benthosema pterotum. Next base: position 21,584,569 of record CM076987.1, read on the forward strand.
CTTGTATGCCGTTCACTAAGCACATATTCCACACCACGTTCAGAATGTACAAACCTACCAACCAGACTGGTCAGTAGTCAATCCCTGTTCGACAGATAAAGTGACAGACATGTCCAATAGTCATCATTGATCAGCCGACCAATCATTGACCATCATGACAGGGCAGCCAGCACAGTGAGGCTCCATTGTGTCAATGTTAGTGATCACATCAACCTTTCAGGCAGCGATGTGCATGCGTGTTTGCAAGCATTTGCGGGTGTGTGTGAGTGTGTGAGCATGTGTGTGTGTCATTGATAGAGCGTTCTAGTTGTCACTGAAATTAATTGGTTTCCTGCAGCAACAAAGTCAATACAAGTTTAATTATTCAGTTTTATAAGCTACATTAGGGAAGACACTACCAATCTCTGTCCACTTCGCAAGCATGTGTGTGAGTGCGTGTGTGTGTGTGTGTGTGTGTGTGTGTGTGTGTGTGTGTGTGTGTGTGTGTGTGTGTGCGTGTGTGTGTGCGTGCGCCCGCCCGTGTGTCTGCAATAGACCATTGTCAAGCAGAGGGGCGGCTTTAGGAATCTGGATGCCTGTATAGAGACCAAATACAAGTCCGCCATATACGGTATGACAAAATGATTGTGCTGATACAGGCATATTAAAATGATTTTAAATGTCCAATATTGCGGTTAGCGCACAACAACTCCTCTCCTCTTCCTGTCTTCCCTTCACAATAAATTGTCTCACATTTATCCCCCAACGCTGCACATTTTTACCTCTGGGTTTTAACAGGAGATAGGCGTAGAAAGAAAGAGGGCCAATGGTGGTGGGGGTTGACTCACGCCTGCCGCTTGATGGTCAGTTGGAGGTCTGAGTGAAACATAGCTAAGGCCTCCTATGGTCGAGCAGTTTTGCCCGCAGGATGGTTTTTAGTTAAACAGGAGGCTCTGTGGCGTAAAAGCAGCGCCCCTAAGCTGCTGCTGCTGCTGCTGTGTGGATCCAGCTGAGGCTCAGATGGTGCATTGGGTTAATCCTTCTGTTCGTCCCTGCAGGCGGGTGGAGCAGCAGCACACACTGTAGAGCCTCATGGGAGGCCTGCATGTGCCCCCAGCTCATCTCTCATGTTATCGCTAATATATTTAATCCTCCCCTCTCTTCTCTTCTCTTCTCATCACCACACACTCCTCTCTGCTCTCCTCTCTTCCCACCCCATCCGTTCCGCTCCTCTCCCCTCTCCACTCCTATCCTCCTCCAGGCCCGGATCTACGTGAGAGGGGGTGTGCATAGCCCACCCAATTGTGCAATCCGCCCACACAATCAAAGGTTATGGTGAGTCTTTTTTCCCCCCTCAATAATAAATATACTGGGCAGTATTCTCAGAACTATAGCAATGATTGCAAAAGTTGTCTGTGTTTCAGTGAAAGCCATGAGGATGTGCAATGATTATTCAATATCGTAACACAATATCTCTCTCCCCATACCAACGTCAACTATTAATTTACCTTCAGTTGTCAGTACAGACAATATTTGATGCATTTGAGATGAGATGAGATAAACTTTATTAATCCCCGGAGGGAGGGCAATTATTTTTTCCCAAAGGGCCAAATGAGATAGATAAAATTGTGGAGGGCTAAGACTAAAGGCTGAACTAAAGTCTGTCTAATTTTAATTTAACTTAAAGATAAAAGTAAGAGTAAAACCAACCATTTTGACACCAGGGCCCACTATTTATTCAGTATTTGAGCCACGGACCACCATTTGATGACATTTTAGCCCCACAGACCCCAAAACTAAAGATTTCTTTTGTTTTTGTCCACAACACCAGGCTGGCTTTTACAAACAAAACAGGATAACCTAGATAAAAAAATGAAAAATTATTTTACATTCTCTGATTCTCTGACTTTAGGCTAATTCAGATGATGAATATTTTAACTCTTGAGAGTGTAAACATGAAACCAAATGGACCCGCAAGGGTCCATTTGGTTTCATTTTTACGCTCTCAAAGAGTTACATCTGGTTAACCAACTTTCCATATTTAACTGAAACTCTCTCAAGGACCACTGGTGGTCCCCGGGCCAGTCAGAGTCAGCCAAAGGGCCGCATTTGGCCCCCGGGCCGCATAATGCCCAGGTATGATCTAGGACCATAACCCACAAGGGTGGAGTTCAATGCACCTGCATTATAGAGTCGGTTATAGAGGCGGTCGGCAGGAAACGGTCTATACCGCTCTGTATGCATCCTCGGTATTTGACCTCCTTTATGACAGTGATTCTGTCATAAAGGGGTGGTTTGCGGACCCCCAGAGGCCCTTGAGGTAGTTCCAGAGGATGCACAGCTAATTGATAGTTTGGAACCAAACCTTCACTCTCACACTTAAAATAACAATATTGGGGTCTCAAATGCCACTCAGTGGGGGTACGTACTACTAATGCATGTCAAATATTAATGATTCGTAACCCGCAAAATGACATGTTGCACCTTGAGAATCACTGCTATAACCGTGCAAATATTCTCTTGTGGCAGTGTTTTTCAACCTTTTTAATACCAGGTCCCACTATTTATTCAGCATTTTAGCCATGGACCACCTTTGATGTGGAGTTTAAACTCTCAGACACAAAAGCAAGAATTTGCTTTCAAGTTTTTGTCTACATTTTAGGAGGGATAACTGGCAAAACGTTCCAAATTAACAATTATTCTACATTTTCTAATCGTGTAGATTCTTGGAAATTAAGTAATTCAGACGTTTAAATATAACTTAACTCTTGAGAGAGTAAAATGAAACCAAATGGACCTGTGAGGGTCCAGTTGGTTTCATTTTAAGCTCTCAAGAGTTACAGATCTACAGTATAAGGGGCCATTTAGTTTCCAACCGTACATCATTTAGCTGGTGACCCCGGACCGCCTGTTGAAAACCTGTCTTATAAGAAAACACAATGTAATATAATTATGTCGGACTCGCCCCCCCTGCCACTCTTTTAGCCCACCTGAGTGGGGCTGGCTAGATTAGGTCCTGTCCACCTCTCCTCCAGGGGTGGATATAGGCATGGGCATGGGGGGGCAATGCCCCCCTAAACGCCCAGTCTGCCCCCCCCCCCCCCCCCCCCCCCCCCAAAAAAAAAAAAAAACACGATGCCATACAAAACAACCCAAGATATTTCAAATTAAAGTGCTTATATTTAAAATGATTTGAAACACTACTACTGCGACCAACTAACTACAGCTGTGTCACCACTAAACCAACAGCATTTCATCATTGAAAACAGAAAACTCTCTGAGTCAGACCTTTAGCTTTATGCATGCTGCGTGTCTGTTGTAACTTCAACACTAACTGAACTGTTATTATTGATGCTTTACTTGACTAATAAAAGTCCTGTAACTGAAAATGGTATGGGGGCGGCTTCACAGGCGACACAGGCGATGAAGCCGCCCCGTCTCTTGCCCCTCCAACATGTTCTCTTGCCCCCCTAAATGGGACATGTTATATCCGCCCTGCTCTCCTCTGCTGCACACCCTCCCCCCACCCTGTTGTCATCTCTCTAACAGAGATATGTAGAGATGGCAGAGATAGATGAGCATTGTCTCACTGGAGTGGGACTGACACCAATCTGTCACACATCTTTCAATGTCATCACACGTGCACGTGCCCGTGCACGCCCATGCATGCAGTGCACACACACACGCGAGGAATGCAACACAGATGTCTTGCATCTCCTGCTGGAAGTTCAGGGAGCCTCGCCTCAACGCGTGACAGGATCAAGTCGCAGTCGCAGCTTGCTGCAAATGATCCGAAAATAGTCCCCGCCAGTCCTGCACAGAGGCAAAAACAATTGTCTTGATATGATGTTGTCACTAGCTGACAACAGCAGCTCCTGTTCAAACTTCTTATTGGTTAAACAAATGTTTAAAACCCACTTGGACTTTTAATGGCAAAAAATAGCAGCCTCTTCGAGCTTGTGGATACAGCAGTTGTGAACGGACGGACGCTGTGGATTCTCCATCCGCATGACCAAAATCAGCAAGAGCGTCCATTCTCACTTTTATAAATACAGTATTAATATCAAAATAATAATGCATTGAAATGGCCTTGATGAACAGAAATAATCATAAAAACGTGAATGACTTCCAGAGAACATTATAGGCCTACACCGGCGCCTGGAAATAACATGCCGGCACCCAGTTGAATATGTATGTATGTTTGTAGTTGTTGTTGAAACAATGAATGAAAGCCTGGCTGTGCATGTGCGTCTGTATGTGTGTGTCAGTACTCTTAAAAAGAAAAAACGTTTTTTTTTTTTTTTTTTTTTTTTCCATTTAGTCTAACCCCCCACCCCTCAGTGTGTCTCTCACACTGCCCAGCAGAGGGAGCTCTTGCACCTCAGCCATCCCACAGTCTACTACATACAGTACAGTGGAGGGAACTGTCTCCCTGTGGTGGATAGTATGTGAGTACATGTACTCAAGCACCACACTTCAGTAATGTTTTTGGGATAATATTTTTACTTTGCTTGAGAGTTATTCTCAAGGGTGGTCCCATCCTTCTACACATGAACAGAGAACAGCAGCATTAGAATATAGCAACATAACACAAACATGATGGCTCAGAGGAGACCAAACAAGTACTCCAGGTACTTGGTTTTACAGGCTTTACAGCCCAATACCCGACCCATCGCACCAAACACCACGTCAGTCCCTTTGAGTCTTGGTACCTGTATTGAGAGGAGACTCAGCAACTTGAGATTGATGCAGACACAAACATAGTGTCACTTAGAATCCACATAATATGGCCTCAAGCCATTGCAATTTTGTAGCGTTTTGTCTCTTTGGCCAAATCTCCAGGATGATTTAACAACTCTAGTTGTTGAGTGGCATGAATTAATTCTCAATATACCATAATACCACCAGCACCGTCATAGAAAGCCTTCAACACCATGTCTCTGAGCTGGCACCACAATTTGCAAAATGGAGCTTCCCAACCTCATCCTCAACCTGTACCCTCCATTTGCGCAAAATAACTTCATTTTCTTCAAACAGGGATAACAGAGGGATCAGACCTTTGTTCTTTAAAGCCCCAGTGAAATTATTTTATTTTTTCACACTTGCAGACCACATCTGTGGTCATTACGGATTGCCAACAATGAACGCCCAAAAAAGGGAGAAATCTCACTTTTGTGTATTTTTATATCAAAATCCCATAAAGCTCAACAGGTTTATTCCCATCACTGGGTTGTCCTCCAAAACACACACACACACACACACACACACACACACACACACACACACACACACACACACACACACACACACACACACACACACACACACACACACACACACACACACACACACTAGGGCATTAACTAAATATTCGACTAGTCGATTATTCGACTAGCAAAACACTATTCGACTATTAATTCACTATTCGTTATTCGGTAATAATTTTTTATATATATTTTTCAATTTTCTGCAGCAGGCATTGTGGATGTGTGCTGTGGTGTTAGTAGTAATTGTAGGTTGATTGCTCATTTTTCATGTCATAATGTAACTGAGTTACAGTATTGTAATAGGCACACATTTTCTCAATGGGAAGTCCAGAATCACACATTTTATTTATCACTATAGACTAGTCGACAATTATTCGACTACCAAAGTATTCGGTTCGACTATCAAAAAACGTGTTTGGTTAATGCACTAACACACACCTGTTTTTTGATTAAGAGTCATTCCATTTTTAAACCCCTCATTTAAACGTAATCATCATGCTAAATTATGCGTATAGGTCGTGTGTAGGTTAGACATAATTCTCCTGGGGTTGCGCCACACTTTTGTTTACAAACAGAAATAGCAACGTTGGCTCCAGAGGCTTAGGTGACGGATTAAAAACCCCATAGCCTGGATGGGATGCAAGCTCTGATTGGTTCTGAAACTTCAGACCCAGCGTTTCAAGAAAATTTAGGCTGAAGTTTCAAAGTAAAATGCCCTCCATTAGCTTTTCAGTGCCCCTTTGACTAAGACAATCCTGGACATGGAACTTAAAGGGGAATAATTCCACCCATTTGCAATATTTTCCTGTGTACAAATGTGAACCAAATTGACCCTAGCAGTTCCATGTGGTTCCATTTGTACGCTCTCAGGAAAAAAAAAGATCCTAAAAGAAAAGTCATTGACATGGTGAAACACAACTTGATGACGTCAAGATGACAACTTTCACACTGTTAATGATTTTTTTCAGACCTCCATTTCTAAGAAACACAGAATGGGGTGGACTTTTCATCACGTCCACACAACATCTTTAATGGCACAGTAAAATGTTGAAAATGGGTGGAATTCCCCTTTAAGAGGCACAGGTGTGACATCAGATAGTACCTGTTGACCACCCCCTGTACCCCCCTGTACCCTGTGCTGATTATATTTATGGAAATAAAGTTATCAAGGAAGTAATCAATCGATCAATCAATCAATTCATTCATTTTATTTATTGGGTAAAATAAGAATGCCGCGGCTTGAATTCGTATAGCACTGTAACAGTCCTTCTGTATATCCCCCCGGCGTCCCTGTGTGTGTGAACGTGAATTAATTCGCAGCACTGTAACATATATCCTCCTGGCGTCGCTCGCGTCCATTTCGCAGTTTAATTAACGACCTCCGGGTTGCCAGGTAATCGATCCAAACCCCCCCTTTTTTTGAAGGCTGCAGTTCAACAAGCTGATTCCCCAGCTGAAACGATCACTGAAGATAATTGACTTCTGGGTTTGCCAGGTAATCAATACGCAACCCCCACCCCCTCCTCCCTGCCCCCTCCTCAGTTCAGACACAGCAGGTCCAGTTAATGGTGTTTGTGTGTGTGACCCTATTACTGTACCCAGAGCGACATCAATAACTGTACAACTTATAGAAGTTAAACCATTTTGTCTTGACTAGATTCTAGTTTCTGATGCTACATTCTAGTTTCTGGCACTACATTTTAGTTTTGACGTAATATTTCTGACGCTACATATATTCTAGTTGCATGTGCTAGATTCTAGTTTCTGATGCTTGATTCTAGTTCCCGGCGCTATAGATTCTAGTTTCTACAGCTAGATTTGTTTTTTGGCAGTAGATTCTACTTTCTGTTGCTAGTTTCTAGTTTTCCGACACTACATTCTAGTTTTTTGATGCTAGATTTTAGTTTCTGACACTAGATTCTAGTTTTTCTGAAAAAATCTAAATTTTCTGTGTCAGTGATTCTTAAAACATAAATATTCATTCACATGAATTTCATACCAAGGACTACCCGAATTATGTATATTTGGCTGCGGACCCCCACCTGAAAACGTGTTCTAGGGATCCCCCTAGAAGCAAAGATTTGAGTTAAAGTGTTTGCTTCTGAAATGATATATTCAAAGATTTGTGCCACATTTTCACAATTTAAAAAAAATAGCAAGCTCATAGCGCGCGCGGTGTGAGCTTCTAGATCTGCTATTTATCAATAGCTAAAGTATAACATAATTATTAGAACACCAATAACAGTACAGATAGTGTTAAGGAGGCTTCCACTATATCTCCTGCCTTATTAGTGACGCAGAGCGCCAGGCGGTTATCAATAATAACCCTCCTTTCCGGCCTACAGTTATTAGAGATAATAATGGGACTACTCATCATACATCCGTTCTTCTCTCTATTCTAAAAGAAGATTGATTATGTCTGCATGGTCATGGCATTCACTGCCCTTCCTCACTGCCCCTTACTCCTTACTACTAGTGTGGTTGTTGCAAAAAAAAAAAAGATGTTCCCCAAATTATTTCGCCATGGGTCCCCAGTCAGACAATTGGATTAATAGTTCAATATGATTTTTTTTGCTTGAAGAAACTGTTGGAACTCTGGTGCACTGGCAGTGGCAGAGCTGAAATCAGTAGGTATTATAGTCAGCTTTTTAGACTATGGGCTCCATTTTTGTCACCACTAAACTCCTTATCCCTTAACTTCTTTGCCTTTTTAAACTATTAAAAAAGAACATTTTTCAATCATTTAAATGGTCAGTCTACAAGCTGTGTCAATAGATTGGCACGTTGAACTATTCCAAAAAAAGTTTTCCAAGGCGTTTAGGATAAGGGGTTTAGATGGTAACGAAAATGGAGCCCTATATTTTTTTGCCTTTCCCCCTTCTACATCGCTTCTACCGTTTTCCTGCAGACAGACACTTGGATCGGGCACAGATTATTGACGTCTGACTCAGGACAAGGCAGTGATAGTGTGTGTGTGTGTGTGTGGTAGTGGTGGTGGGGTAGCCAATCACAGTGCAGCGGTCTCCAGCAGTTTCATAATGAGCCAGTACAGTGAAGGTGAGGTGGAGTTAGATTGAAACAATCAGAGTTTGTACACATTCAAGTTGCCTATAATACCTTTAAACCAATGTAACTGCTATTTACACTGTGTTATGACCTGACCTAGAGGTCATCATGTACAAAACGGGTACTGGCCAAACCAGTTTAAGATCCAGAGAACGGTGCAGGTTTACTGTCGAATTTGACGACATGGGTAAATTATCACAGGAAGGGCCTCAGTCTGAACATACAACAAGCCCTGATCAGAAAGAGAAATTAATCCTATGATTATACCTTCAACTCAAAATTTAACCTACATACGTATATAGATATTACACTAAACCTCAACTAAAGAAAAACGGGAACAAACAAGTTAAGAAGGACAGGCGTTCCATCATGTTGACCACAGATGCAGGAGCATAAACACAAGCGGTTTAGGATGTCGTATGTTGCGGTACGAGGCAATTCGCAAGGGAGGGGCGAAAACAATTTGTGGCCACGGCAGATTTTGTTTATCTGCCGTGGCATATGCCTCTGCCACAAAATGATTTCACTCTCCAATTCAGAGCACTGCGACTTTTCTCTGCGTCCGCTGTAACATTGCATCATACGTTTGTGTGGGATAGAGCTGAGCAGTCCCGCCCCTTTCATGACGTCGCCCGTGTTCCAGAAATGGAATCCTCATTTATTTTCCTCATAGACTTTTTGAAAATGATTAATACAAACATGATTACGCTGCAGACAAAGCCAATTCTTTGACTGTCCCAAAAGATTGTGTGTGTTATCATGATTTATCAGTTTGCTTTGTCTGCAGCATATTCGTCTTTATATGAATTATTGACAAGTTTATGAGAGAAATTAATGGGGAATTCATTTCTGGAACAGGGGTGACATCACAAGGGGGTGGGACTGCTCAGATTTATAGCCAGTCATCAGTGAAGATTAAAGGGGTACTTCGCCGAAATTAAACCTCGTCTGTATGGTTATACTATCGTGCATCCGTGCCTCTGTGTCCGTGTCTCAGCGCATACTGTAGTGGAACACCAGAGGAGGGGGTTCCAGACTGTTTACCACCTACGTCACTGCCCTAAAAGTGACGTAGGTGGTAAACGTTTCCCAGAGCACTGAACACTAAAGGAGGCAGAGGAGAGAAGGCACGCACAGAATATACTTTCTCTGACACCACCGTGTGGCCTTTTTTTTTTACATGTATATATTTTTTCACATATTTCAATGCCGTTGTACAACAGGCAAGGCATTCCGTACCGGGAAAGCACTCCTTTAAGCAAGAGAGCAGCTATACAGAGAGTAATGCATTCTGCATTGCATGTACCGAGGCCTAAGCAGCCTGCATGCACCAAATTCTAATATAAGAAGGTAAATCACTCTGTATAAACACCCACTTTGAATGTTATCAACCCATGATCATTCTCATCAAGACCATGCAATAGAGCCAGTAGGCTCTACTGGAGCGTACTGGCTGTGATTAGGAAAGCTTGGATGTGAAATTACTGCAGTTGAAGCAAAGCCCGGGTCTAACCTGTCCCTCTTGTGTGGGGTAGGAGCAAATGAGCAAATGTTGGGGGGGTCGCCAAGCATCGCAGGCAAAAACAAAATAAAAAATGGGAGGTTAAATCCCCTAAAACATTCATAATCCATAGAAAACCACAGTATGTGAGTCATTCCACGAAAACGGTACGATTTGGACTTTTTTTCTGAAATTTTGACCGAAAGGTTAAAAGGTTGGTTCTGATAGCCCACAATATTAAGGACATCTTTAGCTATAAGAAAAACATAATTTCCCATCTCAGGCATTCAATATATTTTTTATATATCTTTAACTTTATATATCTGTGACTCCATCAATAAAATACAGCTAAAACGTTCAGAGGGACTGCAAATCGTACCGTTTTCGTGGAATGACTCATGTAGTCACGTTCCTTTTGTAATCTTATAGAGATGGAGATATATTTTTGGAAACCTTTTAGCCTAGGAAATCGAGAATAATTGAGAAATTGAGAATAATTGTTATTTTGACCAACGATTTTCCAGTTCTCTTTCTCTCAGTTCTCAAAAACGTGAAAGTTCTTAGTTCACAAACTATCAACACAAACCTCAAGTACTTTGTTCAAACGTCAGTAATAGCATATACAGGAAAACCTTTCGACTCCCCCCCTCTATTTTTCATTATAAGTGCATTATTCTTAAACACTATAACAGTAACACCATCACCAACTATTTCAAAGCTCAAACTTTCTAGAGGGCCTTGAAAAGGACCTTAAAGAAACAATCACATTTTGATGTGTAGATCTTGTTGAGGCGGTCATTTTGAAAGTAGCTCTCAAGTCAAAAAAGTGTGGGCACCTCTGGTGTACTGGCTCCGTTCCATCATTCGGAGACCTACTGAACCTTTCGAACCTACTGGTTGATATGTGTCGATAGCATTCGGATCTGTTCGTATAAGGGCGTTTGCCAAGCACCTGAATTGTAAAAAAAAAAAAAAAACGTAATTGCGTACCCCTGACGCCTGTCGCTACCTTTACTTTGGAACATTTACGTTCCGGTTAACCTTGTATTTGTTCAGGTTTTGTAGCCGTTTGATGGCTAATGGCAGCTCATTCCACTCCCGACGTCCGCCGTGAATGTGAATGAGAGTTGTCCCATCTCTATGCTGAGCCATGCTGCCAGTATGAGAGCATACTGCCAAGGTTTGCTCTGGTTTGCGTGGCTGTGTGTGGGCTTCTCCTACTCTGGGCAGTGGAAGACATACATTTACGTGGGTACTGTGCTAATTCTTCTACCCGCTATGGAATAATTAATACAATCCTCTAATTCATGTCTGTCACGCAATCTTGTGATGGCGGCGAGGACGCGACCCATGGTTGGGTATTTTTAATAAACAGGAGGTGAACAGAAAAGAAATCACACACTAACTAAAGCAGAGTGACAACAAACAAACAAGGACTGACTGATTACATAATGAGAAACACCTGCGGAAGTCAAAAACACAGAACAACTAGAACAAGGGCACAGAAAAACAATGTCTAGACTAGATAAGCAGAACATCAAAATCACAGTATCTAAGATAAGCAAAGTTTGTGACCATGACAATATCAGGACTGTTCGACTCTTATTTTGAAGAGCCAAAACCCGCGACCAGATGTTACAAACATTAATGATGTGATAACTTTAATGATGAAAGCCTCATCGTGAAGATTACAGCGTAATAAACCTTGTTTTGAGCAGAAATTCCATCTGGGACGAAGACTTGGAGGCCCTAATGGCCCCTCTGTTTTATATCTTCTATCAATTGCCATGGTAGGCATTTTTAGTTATTTTTTCTTCCCATTAATTAAAACTAATTATAAAGAAGAAAAACAGTTGTGCTGCTCTCGGCTCTATTGAGTGTACACCCACTGCTGCTCCTTTACCACCAAAAACAACCTTCAAAAAGGGTCCTGTATAACAGGTCAGTGATGTTTTGTTAATATTGAAGCAGAGCCAGTGGAAAAAGAGACACACAAGCTCTCCACCTAATCACATCAGTGATTGCTTTTAGAAGGCCTGCTTATGAATGTACAACAAGAGGGGGGAGATAGAGGGGTGCGCTAATGACAGGTCTAAAAAAAAAAAAACAATATACGTCCATGTCACCATGGCTACTAATTAAACATCCGTGGTCACCATGGCAACCACCTGAGGGAAAGGGAGACCATGTGGAGATGAGCAGGACAAAAAAGAAGAGAGGGAAGGTGAAATGAAATGAAATGTGAAATTACTGGCAGAACCGGTGCGATATGACAGCATGAAACGCAGCGCGCGAGCTGCGCCGTGCGTGTGTGAGTGTAACTTGTAGTAATTATTGTTCTAGTCAGTGCTGATTGATGATAGTTTTTATCTAAGCCCTGAAGCTGTTATCGCACGCACACACACGCGTGCACGCACGCATTCACGCACGCACATGCACAGCAAGCGGAGTTTGAGGGGGGAATGTGTGATAGGACAAATACTGTATTATTGTATTTATTTTAATTTTTACCATTATATGCAACTGCAACCTTCACTGATTTGCACAGCAACATCGTAGTTTGTGCACGCTTCCAATGTAAATAAAAAGGGGGGTGAGATAACTACAGTATGCTTCTACTTCTTCTACCTTTATCAATATAGTACCAGGGATTTCAACAGGTGTTCCGGGGACCACCAGTGGTCCCTGAGAGAACTCCAGGCTAAATGAGGGCGTAAAATGAGGGCGTAAAATGAAACCAAACGGAATCTCACGGGTCCATTTGGTTTCATTTTACGCTCTCGAGATAAATTATGTTTAAATGTCTGAATTACTTAATTGTCAAGAATCTACACAATTAGAAAATGTAGAAGAATTGTTATTTTGACCAACATTTTGCAAATTATCTCTCCTAAAATGTGGACAAAAACTTGTAAATCGTTGATTTTGAGTCTGAGACACTAAACACAACATCAAATGAATTATCTTTGTCATTATACAAAATGTACAACGGAACTTCGTTGACACCTCTAGCATCCACAGTACTAAAAACATTCTAAAACACATAAAATACATAAAAGGCAGACATCTTGAGACAGACAAGACAAGTAAGAAGCACAGCAGCCATAGAGAAAGTGCCTGTGCATTTGTAAAAAATGTGGCCAAAATGCAGAATAAATAGTGGGCACTGGTGTCAAAAAGATTGAAAACCCCTGATATAGTAGATTAAGTAGAATAACAGGAAATGCAGAGAGATTGGGAGAGACACGCAACAAGGTCGCTGCAATTGTGACTCAAACGCCGCCAACACCACGCGAAAAAAACAACAACATTTTGTCATGGTTCACATAACTTCTTCTGATGAAATAAATCTGAGCGCTCTTGGCACCCTCAGATGTCGTGACTGTATGAAGTTCATAAATCCTGTCTGGAACAGAAGTGTGTAGGTTTCCCCCGACGTCCAGGAAGTGAGCATGTATTGACCTTTAGCTGTTCTATCCAACAGCCTCTTGAGGCTTATTGCTTTTGTTTTCACTGGTGTTGCAGACTGTTGCTGCGGAGCCGGGGCTGCCCACACAGCAGTGAGCGATTTGATTTGTGGCAATTCTGTCTTGCATTTCAAACTCTAAGAAAAATACTAGAAAAATGAACAAAGAATTTGAGAAAATATATCTTGGGAAGGGAGGCTGCAGGGGCATTTTGACTGTTCGTTCACCTGTCTGCTCTCTGCTAAGCAAAGCAACACATGACATCTCAACCGGGGAAGGAAGAAAACCCTACAGCGAGTGAAGCCAACAATAACACTGTTTTTAAAAATACTGACAAATGCCTGTTTAAACATGATTAAACGTGCAAAAGTAATGGCATATTATTCAGTAAAAAAAAAAAAAAAAAAGGAAAATGCATTAAGTGTTTTGGTCAGCCTGTAGCCTAAATCTACATTTCCTTTCACTTCATTTTTCAGTCTGCAAAGCCCTCCCCACAGCAGCAGTTTTATGGGACGGCCGTTGTCAAAATGGCAGTCTTCGGCGATTGGTTCATACCAGAGGAATAGTAGGATAGAAGATGACGTTGTCAGTCATGTGGCTATGGCTAACCTGGTTGCAAACCAAACTGTTTTAGTAAACAAAAGCGGTAAAATAGGAGGATGTTTATAAAACTGGGTGCTTTAGGTCGATTTTATATCCATTTATGTTTGTTGTTTGATGCTGTTGAGTGACAGGGTTGATGGTCAATCAGCTGCTCTGATTGGATTTTCAGTCAGGACCAGACCTGAATTGCCAACAAACATTTTTTAAAGGTAGTATAGACAACTTAAAAAAAATACATGCATATTTAGTCTAGTCTATATTTAATCTATATTTAGCCTTTATCCCCCTCTACCAGCCATTATGTGTGCTGGGGTTTCCTTCCTGCATAAATACACTTCTCTCTATTTGCTTCTTCCAAGAGGGCCCAGAGATGACGGCGTGGCTATGCAACACTAGACTGAAATCAAGCCTTGGTTGCTGTTGCAACATACAACTACTGAATGTCACTGGCAACTGAGTGTGGCACTGGCCAGACGAAGACATCAACGTTGTTCTTCACGGTAGTCGTCATTTAAATTTCTGCTCTCAGACTTGACTCCAGTTGCACAGTGCAATGATGTGCAACTGGAGATCATTGCACAGTGCAATGATGTGCAACCCCCCCCCCACAAACAAACCAGATCCCAATCAGAAGCCTCTGCGGGATTTCGACATTCAAAGACACACCCACTGGCAGAGATGGGCTCCTTGCCAGACAGATTTGTGAATTTAAACTTCAACGTAGCAGCAGAGGCTGGATTCCAGACTAACGCTAGCCTGACCTCAGTCTGAATTGTCCTTTTGTGATTTTGTGGCAGTTTCTGGGATGGGCGTTATCAAAACGTCAGTCTTCGCTGTAACTGGTTCATACCAACCCATAAGAATATTGGGAAAGCAGACGACGTTGTTGTCATTAATTAATGTGGCTAATGTGCTAGTCCGGTTGATAACCAAACAAACACAGCAGACGAGTGTTAGTAGCATGTAAACAAATGCAGCAAATCATGCTGGATGATGTTTATGAAACCCAACGCTTCTTTAATGGAGGAGCACCGGTTGCTCAACACTGTTGAGTGACCGGGCTGTCGGCCAATCAGCTGCTCTAGTTGGATTTTCAACTAATACTAACGATACCGGAGGGAGGGACAACAATCCTTGGATCGCGGGTAAAAAAATGATTTTTATGGTAGCGATTCAGGGCTGAGCCAGGCTAGGCTAATGCGACACTGACTGGGACACTTTGGTAGATGATCCATGAATATAACCCGCATCTGCAGTCGCACTAAATCCATCGAATAGCGGTATACCGTTTCCACAGCGGTGGGAAGCAACTGCAGCGCTGTCAGTACACGTACTTGAGTACACTCCCAAGTACTGTATACACAGAACATACATTACCATATAAATGGTGATGTATTACTATAGGTTAAGCCGCCCAGCAGCACGTGAAGTCATTCAACTCATCAGATTTGAATTACTTTGGATGACAGAAGTAGAAATGTGCCACAGGCAGAGACCATCTGCTCAACACTGCACACTGTCACTCTGCATTACCTCTCTTTCTCTCTCTCTCTCTCTCTCTCACGCACACACACAACACACACAACCTCCCCCGGACACACACACACACACACACACACACACACACACACACACACACACACACACACACACACACACACACACACACACACACACACACACACACACACACACACACACACACACACACACACACACCAGGGCTGTGACGGAGTGAAGTGTTCATGAAGGATGACAAGACTTAGAATAGGGAGGATGAGTCAGAGAGATAGAGATGGTGCCATTCACCTGTACACCTGCCACTCATACACACAGGCACGGACAGCACACACACACACACACACACACACACACACACACACACACACACACACACACACACACACACACACACACACACACACACACACACACACACACACACACGTGCACGCACGCACGCACGCTCACTCACTCACCGGGTCCCTAAACGAAGGTGTTAATTACAGCAGAAAATGTTGGAGTCTAATTGTTTTCACAGCCGGCGATTTGGCTGCTAATTGGATAATTGATTATCTGATTCTGAACGCACAAGTGGCCCTATCGATCACACTTACATTCATATGCACAGTCGCACACGCACACACACACACACACACACACACACACACACACACACACACACACACACACACACACACTCACACACACACAATGCTGAGTCGGAGACGAGGAGGAGAGATTTAATCTATTCAAAGAACTGTGGCAAGGAACGTTTAACAATCAAATCAATTTCCAGAGCGTCGCGGGGGGACGAACGTCTTACTTGCCGCGTGTGGTGGTTCATGATCACGCGGGAAGCCAAGCTTTTCAAGATATATGCACGCGGGTGTTAGAACGTATACTCATCAACATCGTCCCTGCGGGTGCCATACCTGGCCGCCGCACAGAGAGATTGAGGCTAGCAGTAGTGTTGTTGGATTACAGGTCACACAAGAACATGTTTAACATCAGGAGACTGCACGCTACTTCTAAAGGTAAAAAATATGAACGAATGTCCTGGAACTATGCAGATGACTGCCTGTGCCAACTGTGTGGATCATATATATCAGAGGCTCTGCAGGTAACATCAGAGCTGCTGTGAAGGCCTATAGCGGTACAACAGACAGCTGGGTCTCACCGTGAACACTGCAAAGATGGAAGTAGTCTGCCAGTGGACCTCCCCCCCTCCTCCTCCAACTCAATCACCTGTCTTTAACATCGACAAGCCTAGGGGCGGGTGTAACATTTCCCAATTGGGGGGGGGGGGGGGGGGGGGGGGGTATGGTATGGGTATGGTATGGGGGCGGCTTCATCGCCCGTGGCGCAAAGCGACACGGGTGATGAATCCGCACCCATACCATTTTCAGTTACAGGACTTTTATTAGGCAAGTAAGCAGCATAAAGCATAAAGATAAAGGTCTGACTCGGAGAGTTTTCTGTTTTGAACAGGATGAAATGCTGTTGGTTTATAGTGGTGCCACAATTGCAGTAGTAGCAGTAGTAGTGTTTCAAATCTTTTTTTTTTTCAATATAGGCACTTTAATTTGAAACATCTTGGGTTGTTTTGCATGCCATCGTGTTTTCGTGGGGTAGTCAGGGCATTTAGGGGGGCATTGCCCCCCATACCCATGTCTATATCCGCCCCTGGATGAGCCTCTAGCAGTATAGCCTAGCCCCAGATAGCAGGTGTCTTGAGAGTATAATCCTCTCTGAAAACTGCAGCCTGGACAATGATGTTTAAAAAAAAAGATAATTAAGGCTCCAACTTTGGAGCCAATCCAGGAAGTAGAGGTACAGTATATGTCTGCCTGATTATGCACTGGTGAGCATGCAAGTGTCTTTGTTCACGCTATGCAAATACTGTACATCGAATATATTTTAAATACATACCGGTAATCAGGAATACTGACCATATCCATGTGTGTGTGTGTGTGTGTCTGTGGGCGAATGCATGTGCCTTTTCTCTTGTCAGAATTCAGTGATATAATCAACCACATTCAGCACAGAAGAGATCCAACGTTATGGTATAATTGGAGCATGAACACACGCACACACACACAATGTTCATAAAGCGCTTTCTCTATACACAGAACTCTCAAATGTGCATCCATGCAAGCACAGCATGCGTGCGCGCGCGCACACACACACACACACACACACACACACACACACACACACACACACTTTGCTTCTCCTTCGAATGCTTATGGAACAGATGGGAGTAGTGTGTATCAGAGAGTGAGAGTGAGAAAGTGTGTGTGTGTGTGTGTGTGTGTGTGTGTGTGTGTGTGTGTGTGTGTGTGTGTGTGTGTGTGTGTGTGTGTGTGTGTGTGTGTGTGTGTGTGTGTGTGTCACCGAGAGAAAAAACATGACATGCAGTCACTGGGTGCAGGCATGTGGGACAACATGGCTATCATGGCAATGTGCAATTTTCTCTGTAGGTGCCTCTCAAGCCCTTGCACCAATCTGCAACAAAATGGTGTCGCCAGGGGCGGATCTAGGCATGGGCATGGGGGGCAATGTCCCCCTAAATACCCAGTCCCCCCCCCAAACACGATGCCATGCAAAACAACCCAAGATATTTCAAATTAAAGTGCTTATATTTAAAATGATTTGAAACACTACTACTGCTACTGACTAACTACAGCTGTGTCACCACTAAACCAACAGCATTTCATCATTGAAAACAGAAAACTCTCTGAGTCAGACCTTTAGCTTTATGCATGCTGCGCATGATGCGACCTACAAGCTCATTGTCGCATCATCATCGAAACAGCCTTGTTGTTTGTGAATAAATAATTGTCTGTTTGGTCTTGCAATACAAAAATTAAAGGTAATATAGGCAACTTTATTGTGTACAAACACTGTTTGTAAACACATTTGTTTAAAAAGAGAATCTAACTCCACCTCACCTCCTTTACTCTATTGGCTCATTATGACACTGCTGGAGACCGCTGCGCTGTGATTGGCTAAAACGCTGCCTCACCCCACATAACAACCCCCCCCCCCCCCCTCACAAATTAGCAGCGCCTATCCTGAGCGCGGCAAATGTTTTGTTTTCATGATTTGTTGACAACAACAAAGTTCTGAAGCAAGTGTCTGACTGCAGGGAAACAGCTGCATCATCAAAGTAGAAGCAATGTAGAAGCATTTTTTTCATTTAAAGGTAATTAAGGCAACTAAAAGGTTGCCTTTAAATAAAAAAAACAAATCCAAGGATTCTTAGGGTGAGGATGAAACTGCTCACACAGGCAATTAAACCTGTGGATGACCACAGTGGCTTCGCAGGGAGAGTGACTTATGATCCATCTAAAATTAAGTCCCTCCACACAACAGACAGGTCAGCAATGATAGATAGGTGTCAAGCTCCTGCTGTCTGTGCGTAGGAAAAAAAAAACTCTCCCATGAGGTGTCCCTGAAGACTCCGAAGGCTATAGTAAATTCACCTGAAGTTAATGATTTTGACGGCCCGAGGTCACTGTCCTTGAGGATAACTGAGCAAATAAAAATAGAAGCAGGAGGAATAGGAGGAGAAGAATCGCTGCTGCAATCCAGCACCCATGCAGCAGCGTCTTATCAATGTGCTGGCAGTGCAAAATAAAATTGCGCCGTCTGTCAAAAAAAATGCTTTGCAGATTGGCTATTCTCCGGGGACTAGCGCATATGGGTGTTTTTTGGGGGGGCGTGGCCAATTCCGCCATTTTCTCGCAGGTGCAAACAACACATGGTTTCAGCGTTGTGTTGTGAGATAGATTGCACTAACGACTGCAAGTAAATGATTATTTTCATAATCGATTCATCTGCCAATTATTTAAACCAGTGGTTTTCAGCCTTTTTTATACCAGGACCCACTAGTTATTCAGCATTTGAGCCACAGGCAAACATTTGAGGACATTTTCACCCCACAGACAAAACAGTCACATACATCAAAAACTATTCTTCTACATTCTCTAGTTGTGTAGACTTGGGCTTATTTACATGAATATGGTGAATGATTATGAATATTTTAACTCTCGAGAGTGTAAACATGAAACTATTTGAGTGTAAACATGTAAAAGTTAAGTTGTCATGCTCTCAAGAGAGTTACATCTGGTTAACCAACATTACATCATTTAGCCTGGGGACCACCTGGAATCCTCTCGGGAACCACTGGTGGTCCACGGACCACCTGTTGAAAACCCCTGATTTAAACAATTCATTGATTCATCAGATTATGACAACTTCTTTAGCTATCACCTTATAATATATTTTAGACTTTTTCTAACTTGAAAAAAACAACAAAAAAACAACAACAACAACAACTAAATTAGATTAGCTGCTCATTAGACAGCTCATGGTGTATTTAGGTATATTTTGACAGCTTACAGCTTTGATTAAGGGAAGGCTAACCATCTGTCAGTCTAAGAAGGAACAGTATTCTTTTCAACTCCAATAGGTAATTTAAAAATAAATATTCAAGCCATATGTTTTGTTCTTGATACTGTAAGAATTATGTTATGTTATATTTTCCTTTGCAGTTGCTACTGTGCATGTGCAACTATCGAGAGATTGTACGAGAAGAGAGATGGCTCACTCCTCTGTAGGGAAATAACCCATGATAAATAGCATCTAAAAGTCCAGCGATTTGTTGACAATCTGATTATTCGATTACTAAATTATAGTATGTTAGATGTATAGTTTTAGTTGTAGTATTCCATAGTTGTAGTATATATTTTTATGTTTAGCTGCTTAGTTGTAGTATGTTTTAGTCCTGTCTAGCTGTCTGTTTAACTTTCACTACTTGCCACTTTATAATCATACCTGGTTTGTAGCTTAGCACCTTCACCTCACTTTATGCTGTTACAGTCTAGTCTCTGCTCTAGCTCTAGTCTGTTGCACTACGTCACTTAATGTTTCTTGTAGTTTGTATTTGTCCTTTCTTATTGCACTAGGGAACAATGGAAACGTCATTTCATCCCTCTATATGTCCTGACTCCTGACATACACTGGAATGACAAATAAACCTTGAACCAGTTGACAACTATTTAAATAGTCAATTCAATTTCAATTTAGTTGATTAAATGTTACAGCCCTAGATTGCACACAGTGCAGCCTGTTCTGTCCTATGGTGACAAATTAAGGTAAATTGCCGTGGATAGTGCACATACCTGCACTATCAATGATAGCGATGGAACATGTGCATTATTTGAATTTCAAGCTATAGAGCCACATAAAGAGGTAAATCCATGCAAGGTACCGTCTGGATCGTGTGATCTACATTACCTGATTTCTTCCTCTGTGTGGGGTAGACCCCCCCCCCCCCCCCCCCCCCCCCCCCCCCGGTCTTTTATTTTATTTTAGGCAGACTCCACACGGGGCAGAAATGATACATTCTTTTGTACCGCATTTATTTAACTCATAAATCTTGAGTCGATTGTTTATTTTGAACCCAGCTGTACTGTATACCCACTGGTTCTTTCAAACTTCTTCAGGAGAGAGAGAGGGAAAAAAGGCAGACTGAATAAAAGTCTTTCCAAGAAATCTACTTAACTGATGAAGGGTTTCCCCTTTAAATGGTGCCTGCGGTTAAATGTTTGTAGAGAAATCCAATTCGACTTGTATTTAAACTGGCCACGGATTGATTTAAAGTCTGGCTGAATTTGAAGCGTCTTAACGCAGTGCGAGACACTGTCACTACGCTCAAGGTGTCTGTGTCTCTCTTATCTCCACCGTTTGGGCGAAATCGAACATTCTTGCAATCATCTTAAATCCTTAATTAGCCTTGCGATGGTTGGCGCTGTCCAGAGTCAATGTGTGTTTGTGTAAATAGACTGTTATCTGCTAACCTTGAGTCCCCAGGCTTTCCTGCACTGTGTCTGTGATAGTGATGGGAAGTATCGTTCTTTTCAGTTAGCTGTATCATTCAGGGTCGTTCGGTAAAGAAAGATCCTCAGCAGGGTCACTCAGGTCAAGTCGTTCACACTCTATACGTAACAGTGGAAAAACTTCAGGACTTACCTTGAAATCTATTGGCTGAGCCAGACAGGCCAACCGTCAATTCAGACCTATAGGGTTGTTGTTGCTGGCCCTTGATAGGATGGTATTTTCAATCTCTAGTCTCTACTCAACCCCAGTTCACGGAAATATAAAACAGATACACGCCTAGAAAACCGTATATTAACCCTACGCTAATACTATAGGCTCACACACATGACTATTGTTTTGACCGCAACGCAGGCTTTCGCTATGGAAGTGCTATTTCACCGTGGCTGGGTGAGTTCAGATTTGACATTATTTACCAGAAGTAAAGGCGTGCATGTATGGAATTGAAATGTGTTCACTCTGTTTGGGTGAGACTAGGTACAGTAGCTGTACTAGGCTAGCATCGGATATTTGTACTCGTAATCGCTTAATCATGACAATTATTCATTTCTATTGAATACCTTAGCTGCAATGAAAGAGAGTTGATGTGGTTAAAGGGTAATTGTTGCGCTGGGGCAGACTTGCAATGTCCCCCAGTCTCCAAGCCCCCCGTGTCTCCTATGGGTTTCTGAGAAACGGCTACTACATCCAGGGAAGGCGGCAGGCGGGGCAATTACCCACTCCCGGCACGGTGAGGTAGTGACGAAAAATAGCACTCCAGGACCCTTTTGAGGCCTTGTAATTGGAATGAGTGGACTTTAAATGCTTTGACGGGGAGCCATTGGAGGGCAAGTCTGGTGCCAGCAGCCGCGGTAATTCCAGCTCCTATAGTGTATCTAAAAGTTGCTGCAGTTAATGGAGAATTCCACCCCAAAACACATTGGGCTTGATCCCTGTGACATCATATATACTATATACTTGATTTTTGTCATAGATGCCCCCTTTACTACAACGTACATTTCGCCCACCCCTCCCATAGTTTGCATTGCCACTGGTTGTCTTTATTCTAATGTGGGTATATTTTAGTTGCTCGAAACTTACTTTTTACACACATCACATCAAACCACACATACAGGATAATCAGGCTAGATTATTTAATCCAGCACACACTACTTGACTGGCAGAAGGGAGGGGAGGAGGAGGAATAGATTGCAAGTATAATCTTCCCCAGAATGACATAAAACACATGCATAAGTATCAGTATATGTGGGGAAAAAACTTGGTTTGGAGTTATTAAAATTACGTGCATTAGAATAAAGACTATGGGAGGGGAGAAGGACCTCAGGGGTGAAATGTAGAGAAAGGGGCATCTATGACAAAAAACAAGTACACTATACACCAGGGGTTTTCAACAGGTGGTCCGGGAACCACCAGTGGTCCCTGAGAGGATTACAAGTGGTCCCCAGGCTAAATGATGGAAAGTTGGTTAACCAGATGTAACTCTTTGAGGGCGTAAACATGACACCAAAACCAAATGGACCCTTGCAGGCCCATTTGGGTCCATGTTTGCACTCTCAAGAGTTAAAATATTCATCATGTTAATTAGCCCAAGTATACACAACTAGAGAATGTAGAAGATTAATGGTCATTTTGATCTGTATGTTTGACTGTTTTGTTTCCCAAATCCAGCCTGGTATTGTGGACAAAAGCAAAAAAAAAAATCAAAATGTTTGTGGAGCTAAAATGTCATCAAATGGTGGTCTGTGGCTCAAATGCTGAGTAAATAGTGGTCTCTGGGATCAAAAAGGTTGAAAACCACTGCTATATACAGTATGGTGTCAAGAGGGATCAAGTTAGATTGATGCCTCAAGTGTTTTAGTGTGGAATTCTCCTTTAAAGCGCTTCTGGTTGGACCTTGGGAACGAGCCAACAGTCAAGCTGCAGAATTCTTCCCATTGCCTCCCCAGGAGACATGACACTTGCCACGGTTGACTGGTAAAACATGTACAGCATTACTGGGATACAGAGACACCTCCCGAACAATATTATTGTTTGTATGTCTTTGAACCATGAATCTTATGAGACTATTTAAGATGCCCCCCACGCTATTCTCCATGAACATAAACTACATACATACATACATACATACATACATACATACATACATACATACATACATACATACATACATACATACATACATACATACATACATACATACATACATACATACATACATACATACATACATACATACATACATACATACATACAATACATACATACATACTGTACATACACACACACACACACACACACACACACACACACACACACACACACACACACACACACACACACACACACACACACACACACACACACACACATAGCACATAGTTTCAAGTTTCATTTTATTTTGTCTCCCGAAGGACAACTTTGTCTTGGAGACCGGACCACAGCTGCATACATAGGACAATAGACAAAAAACAAACCAAAAGACACACAATACAGGAACAAAAACATATACTCCCTAAGTGCTTACCCCTTTGTCAGAAAAACGAAAAAAAAAAAAAAAAAATCTATTTAACAGTTTTGTAGAGAGAGGTACGAATGAGTATTTATACCTGTTGTGTTTGCACTGTGGCGTCCTATACCTCAGTAGGCCTATACATAGGCCTACATACATACTTACATAGGCCTACATACACACATACAGTACATAAAGTATAGGGGTGTGCTGAAATATCGTTATCGTGATAATATCGTATACTTCCTCCCCCAATACATATAGCGTATATTCCTCAGCAAATATAAAGATAAAGATAAAAACAAAAAGCCCAGTATGACAATCAGTTGAGACAAATAAAAGCTAAGATAAGGATATACATTAGTAAGTTCTTTTTTTGTCTTTTCGTTTTTTATTCTTTCATTTATTGTTTTTTGTTTTTGTTTTTCAGCTGTAGTTACAGTATCATGATATATCGTTGATGAATTTCATGCAATATATTGATATATAGCAAATATCGCAATATATCAAATATTGTGATACATTCATTATCGAAGGCCTAATATCGCCACCTATATCGTGTTGTGAGGTACCAATATCGTCCCAGCCCTAATACAGTACATACAAACATACATACATACAGTTCATGCATACGTTCACACGTAAAGTACATACATGCATGAATGCATGCGTGCGTGCGTACATATAAGTACTGTATGTACAGTACGTACGTATATACATACCAGTACGTACAGAGCTGCCCTGCCCCTTCCTATACAAACTCCATTTTAACCATGACACATTCATCAAAAACACCCAAACAAAGATTTATTTTATTTTTTTCATTTTCTGGTGGCTGATACTGTCCTCCTATTACATGAGGAAATTACCGTTTTCACTTATTTTTTAAATATTGTTTTATTATTATTATTATTATTATTATTATTATTATTATTATTATTATGTTTTTGAGTATCGGAGTATCGGGACATAAGAAGGGTATAGCCAGTGTTTTTTTTTTTTTTGCCAGTGTTTGTCATTTTTTGAAAATCCTCAAAAAAAATCCTCAAAAAAAAAAATTTTTTTTTTTTTTTTTTCTGGTGGCTGATACTGTCCTCCTATTACATGAGGAAATTACCGTTTTCATTTATTTTTGAAATATTGTTTTATTATTATTATGTTTTTGATAGAGTATCGGGACATCCCTCCTTCATGGTACTGCAGTTATACGTGTCACTCACCATGGCTTTTCTTTCTGTTAAAACCTTCCTTCATTGTCTCCTCATAGGAAGAGCAGCACCAGGGCCGGATCTAGAGCGAGGCAGGGATGGGCAGAGCCCACCCAAATGTGCATCCTGCCCACCCAATGAAAGGTAATATCAGTGGTTTTCTTCAGTGGTCCAAAGACCACCAGTGGTTGAGAGAGGTCCAGGTGGTCCCCAGCTAAATGGTGGAAAGTTGGTTAACCACATGTAACTCATTGAGAGCGTAAAAATGAAACCAAATGGACCCTTGCGGGTCCATTTGGTTTCATTTTACACTCTCAAGAGTTAAAATATTCATCATGTGAATTAGCTCAAGTCTACACAACTAGAGAATGTAGCCTTTCGGCTTTTTATCGTTTTGAGGATTTTTGAGGATTTTCAAAAAATGACAAAAAATAACAAAAACTGGAAAAACGCAAGCCTATAGCCATACGGTCTTGCACAGCATGCTGTTTTTCATCGTTTTGAGGATTTTTGAAGATTTTTGAAAAATGTCAAAATCTCGGTAAAAAAACCCCAAAGGCCTTACGGTTTTTCATTGTTTTGAGGATTTTTGAGGATTTTCAAAAAATGACAAACACTGGCAAAAACGCATGGCTATACCCTTCAGTCTTGCACAGTAGGCCCATGCCATTTTTCATCGTTTTGAGGATTTTTGAGGATTTTCAAAAAATGTCAAAATCTCTGAAAAAAACCCAAAGGCTTGCACAATAGCCTATGCCATTTTTCATCGTTTTGAGGATTTTTGAGGATTTTCAAAAAATGACAAAAACTGGCAAAAATGCATGGCTATAACCTTACTGTCTTTCACAGCATGCCATTTTTCATCGTTTTGAGGATTTTTGAGGATTTTCGAAAAATGTCAAAATCTCTGAAAAACAAAACAAAAAAACAAAGGCCTATAGTCTTACGGTTTTTCATCGTTTGGAGGATTTTTGAGGATTTTCAAAAAATGACAAAAACTGGCTAAAATGCATGGCTATAGCCTTACGGTCTTTCACAGCATGCCGTTTTTCATCGTTTTGAGGATTTTTGAGGATTTTTTTAAAAAATGACAAAAACTGGCAAAAAATGCAAGGATATAGCCTCACGGTCTTGCACAGCATGCCATTTTTCATCGTTTTCAGGATTTTTGAGGATTTTCGAAAAAATTCAAAATCTCTAAAAAAAAAAACCCCAAAGGCCTATAGTCTTACGGTTTTTCATCGTTTGGAGGATTTTTGAGGATTTTCAAAAAATGACAAAAACTGGCTAAAATGCATGGCTATAGCCTTACGGTCTTTCACAGCATGCCGTTTTTCATCGTTTTGAGGATTTTTGAGGATTTTTGAGGATTTTTGAAAAATGTCAAAATCTAAAAAAAAACAAAAAAAAACAAAAACAAAAACAAAGGCTATAGTCTTACCGTTTTTCATTGTTTGGAGGATTTTTGCGGATTTTCAAAAAATGACAAAAACTGACGAAACGCAAGGCTATAGCCTTACAGACGTGCACAGCATGCCGTTTTTCATCATTTTGAGGATTTTTGAGGATTTTCACAAAATGACAAAAACGCAAGGCTATATCCTTACAGTCTTGCACAGCTTGCCGTTTTTCATCGTTTTGAGGATTTTTGAGGATTTTAAAAAAATTACAAAAACTAGCAAAAAACGCAAGGCCTTACGGTCTTGCACAGAATGCCGTTTTTCATCGTTTTTAGGATTTTTGAAAAATGTCAAAATCTCATAAAAACCCAAAGGCTATGGCCTCACGATTTTTCATCGTTTTGAGGATTTTCAAAAAATTACAAAAACTGGCAAAAACGCAAGGCTATAGCCTTACGGTTTTTCATCGTTTTGAGGATTTTTGAGGATCTTCAAAAAAAAGACAAAAACTGGAAAAAACGCAAGGCTATAGCCTTACGGTCTTGCACAATATGCCGGTTTTTATCGTTTTGAGGATTTTTGAAAAAATGTCGAAATCGACGAAAAACAAAGGCTCTAGTACATGGCCTCGGACAGCATCCTATAGTATGGCGTTTTTCATCGTTTTTGAGATTTTTGAAAAAATGTCGAAATCGACGAAAAACCAAAGGCTATAGTACATGGTCTCGGACGGGATGCTATAGTATGCCGTTTTTCATCGTTTTTGAGATTTTTGAAAAAATGTCGAAATCGACGAAAAACCAAAGGCTATAGTACATGGTCTCGGACGGCATGCTATAGTATGGCGTTTTTCATCGTTTTTGAGATTTTTGAAAAAATGTCGAAATCGATGAAAAACCAAAGGCTATAGTACATGGTCTCGGACGGCATGCTATAGTAGGGCGTTTTTCATCGTTTTTGAGGTTTTTGAAAAAATGTCGAAATCGACGAAAAACCAAAGGCTATAGTACATGGTCTCGGACGGCATGCTTTAGTATGCCGTTTTTCATCGTTTTTGAGATTTTTGAAAAAATGTCGAAATCAACGAAAAACCAAAGGCTATAGTACATGGTCTCGGACGGCATGCTATAGTATGGCGTTTTTCATCGTTTTTGAGATTTTTGAAAAAATGTCGAAATCGACGAAAAACCAAAGGCTATAGTACATGGTCTCGGACGGCATGCTTTACTGCAGCGTTTTTCATCGTTTTTGAGATTTTTGAAAAAATGTCGAAATCGACGAAAAACCAAAGGCTATAGTACATGGTCTCGGACGGCATGCTATAGTATGGCGTTTTTCATCGTTTTTGAGATTTTTGAAAAAATGTCGAAATCGACGAAAAACCAAAGGCTATAGTACATGGTCTCGGACGGCATGCTATAGTATGGCGTTTTTCATCGTTTTTGAGATTTTTGAAAAAATGTCGAAATCGACGAAAAACAAAGGCTCTAGTACATGGCCTCGGACAGCATCCTATAGTATGGCGTTTTTCATCGTTTTTGAGATTTTTGAAAAATGTCGAAATCGCCGAAAAACCAAAGGCTATAGTACATGGTCTCGGACGGCATGCTTTAGTATGCCGTTTTTCATTGTTTTTGAGATTTTTGAAAAAATGTCGAAATCGACGAAAAACCAAAGGCTATAGTACATGGTCTCGGACGGCATGCTATAGTATGGCGTTTTTCATCGTTTTTGAGATTTTTGAAAAAATGTCGAAATCGATGAAAAACCAAAGGCTATAGTACATGGTCTCGGACGGCATGCTATAGTAGGGCGTTTTTCATCGTTTTTGAGGTTTTTGAAAAAAATGTCGAAATCGACGAAAAACCAAAGGCTATAGTACATGGTCTCGGACGGCATGCTTTAGTATGCCGTTTTTCATCGTTTTTGAGATTTTTGAAAAAATGTCGAAATCAACGAAAAACCAAAGGCTATAGTACATGGTCTCGGACGGCATGCTATAGTATGGCGTTTTTCATCGTTTTTGAGATTTTTGAAAAAATGTCGAAATCGACGAAAAACCAAAGGCTATAGTACATGGTCTCGGACGGCATGCTTTACTGCAGCGTTTTTCATCGTTTTTGAGATTTTTGAAAAAATGTCGAAATCGACGAAAAACCAAAGGCTATAGTACATGGTCTCGGACGGCATGCTATAGTATGGCGTTTTTCATCGTTTTTGAGATTTTTGAAAAAATGTCGAAATCGACGAAAAACCAAAGGCTATAGTACATGGTCTCGGACGGCATGCTATAGTATGGCGTTTTTCATCGTTTTTGAGATTTTTGAAAAAATGTCGAAATCGACGAAAAAGCAAAGGCTATAGTACATGGTCTCGGACGGCATGCTATAGTAGGGCGTTTTTCATCGTTTTTGAGGTTTTTGAAAAAATGTCGAAATCGACGAAAAACCAAAGGCTATAGTACATGGTCTCGGACGGCATGCTATAGTATGGCATTTTTGATCGTTTTTGAGATTTTTGAAAAAATGTCGAAATCGACGAAAAACCACAGGCTATAGTACATGGTCTCGGACGGCATGCTTTAGTATGCCGTTTTTCATCGTTTTTGAGATTTTTGAAAAAATGTCGAAATCGACGAAAAACCAAAGGCTATAGTACATGGTCTCGGACGGCATGCTATAGTATGGCATTTTTGAACGTTTTTGAGATTTTTGAAAAAATGTCGAAATCGACGAAAAACCAAAGGCTATAGTACATGGTCTCGGACGGCATGCTTTAGTATGCCGTTTTTCATCGTTTTTGAGATTTTTGAAAAAATGTCGAAATCGACGAAAAACCAAAGGCTATAGTACATGGTCTCGGACGGCATGCTATAGTATGGCATTTTCATAGTTTTTAAGATTTTTGAAAAAATGTCGAAATCGACGAAAAAGCAAAGGCTATAGTACATGGTCTCGGACGGCATGCTATAGTATGGCGTTTTTCATCGTTTTTGAGGTTTTTGAAAAAATGTCGAAATCGACGAAAAACCAAAGGCTATATTACATGGTCTCGGACGGCATGCTTTAGTATGCCTTTTTCATCGTTTTTGAGATTTTTGAAAAAATGTCGAAATCAACGAAAAACCAAAGGCTATAGTACATGGTCTCGGACGGCATGTATGGCGTTTTTCATCGTTTTTGAGATTTTTGAAAAAAATTCGAAATCGACGAAAAACCAAAGGCTATAGTACATGGTCTCGGACGGCATGCTATAGTATGGCGTTTTTCATCGTTTTTGAGATTTTTGAAAAAATGTCGAAATCGACGAAAAACCAAAGGCTATAGTACATGGTCTCGGACGGCATGCTATAGTATGGCATTTTTGAACGTTTTTGAGATTTTT
The DNA here is from genome assembly GCA_039105355.1 of Benthosema pterotum. NCBI lineage: Eukaryota > Metazoa > Chordata > Actinopteri > Myctophiformes > Myctophidae > Benthosema > Benthosema pterotum. Next base: position 21,614,357 of record CM076987.1, read on the forward strand.
GAAAAAATGTCGAAATCGACGAAAAACCAAAGGCTATAGTACATGGTCTCGGACGGCATGCTTTAGTATGCCGTTTTTCATCGTTTTGAGATTTTTGAAAAAATGTCGAAATCGACGAAAAACCAAAGGCTATAGTACATGGTCTCGGACGGCATGCTATAGTATGCCGTTTTTCATCGTTTTTGAGATTTTTGAAAAAATGTCGAAATCGACGAAAAACCAAAGGCTATAGTACATGGTTTCGGACGGCATGCTTTACTGCAGCGCTTTTCATCGTTTTTGAGATTTTGAAAAAATGTCGAAATCGACGAAAAACCAAAGGCTATAGTACAGTGGTGTCAAAGTCATTTGGGGTGGGGGCCGCATTGGACTTCAGGTTACTTCATGGGGGCCGGAGCGCCACGGTGCAACCAGTCGCAGACCGCAAGCATGCACGGCACAGGCATGTTTATGTACACAGCCGTTACTTCTACACTACAGTATATCACACAAGTCATATTTATTATTAAGAATAGATATTAATATATATTATTGGTTTCATACTTGTTGCCTAGATTAAGACATTTGCTATGAAAGATGCTATTTTTATTTACAGAGCGTCAATAAACCATACGAAAATAGCATTTAAATACTAAATTTAAGTAAGTATGTAAAGTTAACTAAGTATAGTCCTCGGTTACACACCCTTGTACTGCTGAAGTATAGTTCTCGGTTACACACCCTTGTACTGCTGAAGTATAGTTCTCGGTTACACACCCTTGTACTGCTGAAGTATAGTTCTCGGTTATACACCCTTGTACTGCTGAAATATAGTTCTCGGTTACACACCCTTGTACTGCTGAAATATAGTTCTCGGTTACACACCCTTGTACTGCTGAAGTATAGTTCTCGGTTATACACCCTTGTACTGCTGAAGTATAGTTCTCACTTTGCAGTGCCAGCAGCCTAGCCTTGTAAAACGACTCCCCCTGCTGGACAACATGCATTCCATGCCGTTCAGAAGAGAGCTCAAAAGCATTTCTTTAAACGACCATAACTTTTGATAGGAACGTGCTAGAGACTTACTTTTTTTTTTGTTAGACTCAGACATTTTTGCTCTACAAGCCTGGGGCCGGATTAAATCATCTCGCGGGCCGGATTCGGCCCGCGGGCCTTGACTTTGACATATGTGCTATAGTACATGGTCTCGGACGGCATGCTATAGTATGGCATTTTTCATAGTTTTTGAGATTTTTGAAAAAATGTCGAAATCAAGGAAAAACCAAAGTCTATAGTACATGGTCTCGGACGGCATGCTATAGTATGGCATTTTTGAACGTTTTTTGAGATTTTCGAAAAAATGTCGAAATCGAAGAAAAACCATGGGCTATAGTACATGGTCTCGAACGCCATACTAAAATGGCGTTTTTGTCGTTTTTGAGCGTTTTCGAAAAAATGTCGAAATCGACAAAAAACCATGGGCTATAGTACACGGTCTCGGAGCGTTTTTGAGCGTTTCGAAAAAATGTCGAAATCGAAGAAAAACCATGGGCTATAGTACATGGTCTCGAACGCCATACTAAAATGGCATTTTTCGTCGTTTTTGAGCGTTTTCGAAAAAATGTCGAAATCGAAAAACCATGGGCTATAGTACATGGTCTCGAACGCCATACTAAAATGGCATTTTTCGTTGTTTTTGAGCGTTTTCGAAAAAATGTCGAAATCGAAAAAAAAACATGGGCTATAGTACACGGTCTCGGAGCGTTTTTGAGCGTTTCGAAAAAATGTCGAAATCGAAGAAAAACCATGGGCTATAGTACATGGTCTCGAACGCCATACTAAAATGGCGTTTTTCGTCGTTTTTGAGCGTTTTCGAAAAAATGTCGAAATCGAAAAAAAAACATGGGCTATAGTACACGGTCTCGGAGCGTTTTTGAGCGTTTCGAAAAAATGTCAAAATCGAAGAAAAAACATGGGCTATAGTACATGGTCTCGAACGCCATACTAAAATGGCGTTTTTCGTCATTTTTGAGCGTTTTCGAAAAAATGTCGAAATCGAAGAAAAACCATGGGCTATAGTACATGGTCTCGAACGCCATACTAAAATGGCGTTTTTCGTCGTTTTTGAGCGTTTTTGAAAAAATGTCGAAATCGAAAAAAACATGGGCTATAGTACACGGTCTCGGAGCGTTTTTGAGCGTTTCGAAAAAATGTCGAAATCGAAGAAAAACCATGGGCTATAGTACATGGTCTCGAACGCCATACTAAAATGGCGTTTTTCGTCGTTTTTGAGCGTTTTCGAAAAAATGTCGAAATCGACAAAAAACCATGGGCTATAGTACACGGTCTCGGAGCGTTTTTGAGCGTTTCGAAAAAATGTCGAAATCGAAGAAAAACCATGGGCTATAGTACATGGTCTCGAACGCCATACTAAAATGGCATTTTTCGTCGTTTTTGAGCGTTTTTGAAAAAATGTCGAAATCGACAAAAAACCATGGGCTATAGTACACGGTCTCGGAGCGTTTTTGAGCGTTTCGAAAAAATGTCGAAATCGAAGAAAAACCATGGGCTATAGTACATGGTCTCGAACGCCATACTAAAATGGCGTTTTTCGTCGTTTTTGAGCGTTTTGAAAAAATGACGAAATCGACAAAAAACCATGGGCTATAGTACACGGTCTCGGAGCGTTTTTGAGCGTTTCGAAAAAATGTCGAAATCGAAGAAAAACCATGGGCTATAGTACATGGTCCCGAACGCCATACTAAAAATGGCGTTTTTCGTCGTTTTTGAGCGTTTTCGAAAAAATGTCTAAATCGGAGACAAAAAACCATGGGCTATAGTACACGGTCTCGGAGCGTTTTTGAGCGTTTCGAAAAAATGTCGAAATCGAAGAAAAACCATGGGCTATAGTACATGGTCTCGAACGCCATACTAAAATGGCGTTTTTCGTCGTTTTTGAGCGTTTTTGAAAAAATGTCGAAATCGACAAAAAAACATGGGCTATAGTACACGGTCTCGGAGCGTTTTTGAGCGTTTCGAAAAAATGTCGAAATCGAAGAAAAACCATGGGCTATAGTACATGGTCTCGAACGCCATACTAAAATGGCGTTTTTCGTCGTTTTTGAGCGTTTTTGAAAAAATGTCGAAATCGACAAAAAACCATGGGCTATAGTACACGGTCTCGGAGCGTTTTTGAGCGTTTCGAAAAAATGTCGAAATCGAAGAAAAACCATGGGCTATAGTACATGATCTCGAACGCCATACTAAAATGGCGTTTTTCGTCGTTTTTGAGCGTTTTTGAAAAAATGTCGAAATCGACAAAAAACCATGGGCTATAGTACACGGTCTCGGAGCGTTTTTGAGCGTTTCGAAAAAATGTCGAAATCGAAGAAAAACCATGGGCTATAGTACATGGTCTCGAACGGCATACTAAAATGGCGTTTTTCGTCGTTTTTGAGCGTTTTTGAAAAAATGTCGAAATCGACAAAAAAACATGGGCTATAGTACACGGTCTCGGAGCGTTTTTGAGCGTTTCGAAAAAATGTCGAAATCGAAGAAAAACCATGGGCTATAGTACATGGTCTCGAACGCCATACTAAAATGGCCTTTTTCGTCGTTTTTGAGCGTTTTTGAAAAAATGTCGAAATCGACAAAAAACCATGGGCTATAGCAGTCATTCCCAACGACCGTGCCGCTCACTTTACCGTGACTTGGAGCAAGGCCAACCGTGCCGTGAGAATTGCCAAACAAATTCCTTAGCATATCCCGAAACCAATCGATACTGCAGTCCATTATTGTTCTTAGGTGCGAGAAAAACAACATGCTAATGACGGCCGCGCCACGTAATCGCACCTCATCAATAGGTGTGATGTGCGTGCGTCACAGGGCTCATTATTAACAATAGAAATGTTAATGCAATGCATGCAGCGCTGCCCTGCAGCAGCACACACAGCGCCACCGAATCGTCATCTGACGACGGCACAGCAAGCAGCCCTTCACCGCCGGCCAGTGAAGGAGCAACGGCGACACCAACTAAGGAAGGCTGGACCAGACAGTTCCGCGAGGATTACATTAAATACGGTTTCACGTTTACTGGGGACATATCCAATCCGATTCCAATGTGCATTATTTGTGGACACAAGCTTGCAAACGCTTGCATGGTTCCCAGTAAATTGAAGCGTCACCTTGAGACACACCATGGTCACCTCGCTACAAAGGACAAAAGTTTTTTTCCGTGAGTTTGAAAGAAAGAAAGGAGAAAGACACAGTGAAGCAGGCAAGCGTCTTAAAACGTAATATCACTAAGGCTACTGAAAAGGGCACAGAAATTAAGCTACCTCATTGCAGAAATGTTGGCACAATTAAAATTGAGTGAGCTGGGCTTTTCAACCCTGACTGAATAAAAACCAAACACAGAGAGAGACTGAGAGCAGTTGATGAGGAGCTCCGTGTCAACATGTCCACTGTCTCAGCCAGGATAAAAACTCTCGCTTCAGGAAAACACCGCTCAAGGTTCACACTAAAGTTGCATTGCTGCCAAATAATATATTATTTTTCTTAGTATTTTTATTTTTAAGTGACCAAGCATGACTTGGTCACTTAATTGATATTGCTGCTTTTCTCCTTCTTCTTCTTCCGCCAAAAATAGCTGTTCTGGCTGAACCGTGCAGTCGGTTTTCGCGAAAATTGGTAATCTGGTAGAGGGTGATGCCAAACGGTCATGATGCGAAGCCTGTGACCACTGGTCAAATGGTGGCGCTACAGCACTCAACTGAAATTGCAAACTTTAAACACTTATAACTCATGAACTGCTTGACTCTCAGAAATGTAACTTATATTCCCTTATGCGTCTGCTTATGCCGAACAACTTTTGTATTCTGACTTTTGACCTCTTGACCTTTAGATGAACCGCCATCTTGAATTATATGTAAAACAGTTAAAATGTCTCTTCTCCTACAATCTTTGATCAAAATGCATAACAACGACCTACACATGAACTTTGAAGCCATACAAATATGAAAATAGGTGTGAATTTTGTTTTAAGTGAAAAAATATGTTTTTACGAGCCAATGAAAATTGCTTGTTTGTGAAAATGATTCTAATGCCCCTAATCTACACATGCAGCGTAATCTGCTTCTGATATTTTACAGTTTTGTAGAGGGGGATGCCAAATAGCAGCAAAACCAGTCTTACTCCAATTGCTCAAATGGGGGCGCTATAACAATTCTTTGAAACTGAAACATTTGAACAACCATAACTCGGGCCTCGTTTGGCCAAAAATCATGGGACTTGTTTCTACATGTTCCTTGATTCATGGAACACATCTGTAACTTTGACCGGTAAGCTCCACCCCCAGAGTGTCTGCCATTTTAAGCAGTTTGAAAAATGCTCATGCCTGATTCTCTGCCTGGATTTTTGATCAATTTGCATGACACCTGCTACATGAGAACTTTGGCCCCATCCGGACAAAAGTTCCGAAGCAAATTTGTTTTCATCAAAAAATGACGTTTTTATAAGCCAATGAAAATTGCTGCTTTGTGAGGAGTCTTCTTATGAATCACATTAATTGTTAACATTGATGTGGAGGCTCTTGTTTTGAAGCATTTTTATCATAGATAATCATTGATTAAGGGTAGTTGTTTGTTTAAAGGATACACTTCATAAAAACATACTGCCGTAAACCAGTATACTTTTATATTGTAAGTAGAGTTTCACATCAGAATGTGGCAGATTGTCACACCCACATGTCATATTGCTTCAGTTTTCTTTATAAACTGATTTGTCTTGTGTTTTGTTTATCCACTGCTGCATGCTGTTGCATGATCTAAAATCCAATTTTAATGCAACGCACCAGAGCCATTTAGAGACGGAGTTGCGCCAATGATGGGGTACACAGTTACATTGGGTTAGTCACGTGATCAGTGGTCACAGTGAGCCTAACGGTGACAAATCATAGTCTAGTGTCTGAAACACATTGTTTGAAGTGAGTAAGATGAGATGTAAAATGACAGCCGGTTTGAATTATTTTACAGTAACAATTAAAGTCTCTGCAATGTGTATGATTTGCTAGTACTTAAAAAAGACCTAACATAAAAGGATTCAAGCTGGGCTTTTACTTTGAGTCCAATGCATTTCTGCCTACTTCTCAATAGCACTGAGTTACACTCGCATATCATGAAAGTGACATTCACGGAAATGTCACTTTGTGATTGAGATGATAAAACTCAATGTTATGGTAATGGCACCAACTCAGTGGCCTTGTGGTTAGTGTCTGCCCTGAGACTGGGAGACTGGGGTTCGATTCCCGGCCAGGTCATACCTCGACATTCTAGATTTCCAGTAGTAACCTACCCAACGAAAGCGTTGCATTGTACAAGCCTTGATCATTTCATGTAACAGTGTAGTGGTTAAAACATTGTGCCAGATTATGTTAGATTAACTTCTTGAACAAAGTGGCCATTAAACAACTGTTGTTAACTAGTGTCCAATCACATTTATTTCACAATTTCTTCTAGTTGTACTTGAATTGTACTGTAATTCTCCAAGCTTTTATCAGTTTTGTTGTAGGAGGCCATGTTGACATGTAGGCTACTGTAGGAATTTTACATTTCATTTATTCATTCACTATTGTATGGACCCGGGGCAAAAGCACCCCCCTCAGATAATTTCTCAAAAATATGTTCCTTCTTCTGCATATTGTTCTGACTCCTTATTGCTGCTTGCTTGGTCACGTTTTATTGCTGCTTGCAGCTA
>CM076987.1:21621588-21640235 GCA_039105355.1 Benthosema pterotum
AAGTGAACAAACAGTCTTCATTCCCAACCTGTTTCAGACCCAGACCCGCTGCAAGGTGCTTTAAATCCTGTCCTTCGCTTTACTCTGCATTTAATATTTGCATTTATCTATCAATATCTATCTATAAATATGTACCATGTCCGTCTGTCTGAACATGTGTAATCCACGTAACCCGAGAACCACTCACCCCCACCGATTTCAGATCCGACCCATGCATTCCATACTCCTGCAGTGAGTGCCGACTCCGCTGAAGTGTTGAGCCGGTCCGACCCACTATATATGCCCATATAAGGAGTTCTGATATGGCATGCCTGACATAATATGGTATAATGTTGTTAACCTTGATCTTAGATTGGTTATTTTCCTCCAAAACGTTCTAGATCTCAAGTAACTGCACGTTTACATGATTGCTTGGATATTTGACATTTAAGGTCTCACCATTTATACAATTTCCTACGAAACCTGCAGGCTACATAGATTGTATAGATCGTTTACGCTATGAAAAGGTTTTACGCACAACAACACAGGTCCATGCTGGTGTTTTAAAGTGGTGAAACTCATATTAGTTAATCACATTTGCCCCGCCCTCAGGGTTCACAATATCTACCATTTATAATATTTTGTTTCCGCAGCCCTTACAGAATATTTCTGCCGTGCACACATAGATGTATGTCCCAGCATACAATGGAGAATACATGGTCCAAGGTTTTAGGCTCAAATCAATTTCCGCTGCACAGCAACATGTAAGAGAAAATCCCCTGTAAGAGCAATGAACTGCTGCTGAAAGGGACAAGTGTCTGCTTGTTAGCTGTTATCTGGGGCCTATATAATACTACAGATACACGAGGTCCTTTCGCAGCCCCCGAGGGTAGCTGTGGTCAGGGGCGGATGTACCATTTCCCAATTGGGAGTGGCAGGAAAAATGGCATGGGGCGGCTTCAAGTCGCACGCCATACCATTTTCGGTTACAGGAATTTTATTAGGCAAGTATAAAGCATCAATAATAACATCATTTGTTGTTGAGGTTGCAACAGACACGCAGCATGCATAAAGCTAAAGGACTGACTCAGAGAGTTTTTCTGTTTTCAATGATGAAATGCTGTTGGTTTAGTGGTGACACAACTGTAGTTAGTAGTTAGTAGCAGTAGTAGTGTTTTTAAAATATGAGCACATTAATTTGAAATATCTATGCTGTTTTGCATGCCATCGTGTTTGGTAGACTGGGGCAGACTGTGTACACCCCCCATGCCCATGCTATATCCGCCCCTGGCAGTGGTCATTTCTTTGCGATTAATGGAATGGGAGTAAAAAACACTCTCAGGGTCTGAAGGTCTTTCCTTTCTGAGACATTCTACTACTCTGTCCTTCAAAATAATATAAAAAATATATCTGCAGCCTTTTTCCGGGCGCGCTGCATTTAGTACTTGAAAACCTCGAGCTGGGAAGTGGAGTGGAGCTTATTGTTGTGAATCCTTCAGGAACATTCTATGGCATTCACTTGATAAAAACCCTCTGTTCCCGTTAATGCTCAATAATATCGGCTGGGTGGCGTCCTTTTTCAGTTGCTTTTCAATGCCGTTGCTCCCTTACAGTAAAAAAAGAAAAACCTCTGTTATTTAAGCCCTGAAGAATGTATACCAGTAAATGGAATACATTTTTTAAAAATGAAAGATGTATTGCATTCTGTATTACTGGTATGTGTAAATATGGTTTTGTGTGGCCGGTGACTACCAGTTGACAACTGTAGGAAATTTGAACATAAACATAACCTATCTATCAGGCATACTAGCGCCTCACCAGTTTTTCTCTCCACTGTACAATCTCCTATAAAAATGGTTTTCAACCAGTGGTCCGGTGACAACCAGTCGTCCCTGAGAGGATCCCAGGTTGACCCCAGCTAAATGATGGTCAGTTGGCAACCAAATGGACCCTTATAGATCTGTAACTCTTGAGAGCGTAAAATTATACCAAATGGACCCGTATAAGGGTCCATCTGAATACTTTTTTTTCAAGAATGTTTGGAAAATTTTGAAAAATGTAGAATAATCGTTATTATTTTTTTTTTTATCTCTTTGGGACCGAGAGATTAAACCCAACGTCAAATGGTGGTAAAAATGCAGAATAAATAGTGGGCCCTAGTATGAAAAAGGTTGAAAACCACTGTCCTACAACAACGTGTATTCTTATTTTTATTGTATCACATTATTAGCCCAACAATCGTTAACCAGACACATGCAGCTGCTGTTGCACATCCAATTAGATGAACGGGAACCAGTGTGCAGGTCCTCGTTTGGGGGGATAACGGGACTGTTATTTTGTTTGGCACTCCCCAGAGAAAAAGGAAATCAATACTGACCCCATAAATTTCAGCAGATGACAGATTTCTCTCCAAGTGGCTTTATTGACGAGGCCTCTCGTCCTCGGTGAAACATTAGCCCATTTTGTCGCAATTATAACATAATGACCCATTATCCTCACTCACGGTCATTCTGCACCCGAAATGAAACCCAGAGTGGGAAACACAGACTTATTGTTGCTGAAGGTTAACAATGAGATCCTTAGAATCCACCTAATTAAGCCTAATTTCACTGCAGTGCCTATTTTATATTCACGATATTCATTTTAATACCAAAACAAAAAAGTCAGACACGAAAAACAAGAGCCATTTGCAGGGGTTAAAGATTTCCGGCACGGTGCCGGAAGTCAGGCTTGCGGAAAAAATATATAAAAAAAAACACGAGACCAAGTTGCCCAACTGCCAAAATCCAAAATTGCAGTGGCACTTCGAAAATGCACTAAAGGAGGAGCCTGGGAAGAGGTTTTTTTCAACCCAACTCCACCAGCAAAAAAGCACTAGATTTTTTTTACCCCGTGGAGTTTTTTTTTTTAACGCTAGGGGGTCTGGGAAAAAAGCTAAACATAGTGACAAGTTCGCCAAGTTGGCAACACTGACAGAGACACGTGGAGAGAGAGTGATGATCAGCGAACCGCTGTGATGACTGGAGGTCGGGACGCTGCAGTTCATGAAGCCATAGATAAAGGCATCATAAATAAATGGCACTGGGCATGGCTAGATGAGACTGGGCGAGATGGGAAGGCATTTAGCAGTTGGTGCAGGAAGCTAAGGGATCGAGGCAGGTGGTGCTTGCTCTTCTGCACGCTGTGCTGGAGTCCACGACCGGAACCGCCGCACATCTCTGTCTGGACCCTTAAAAAATGGTCGAAAGAGAAGGGAAGAAAACAAGGCGCCGAGTAATTCCCAGAATAATTGCATAAACATGCCTCGCTTGATTTCACAATCCCCACATATTTTCGCATAAAGTTTATAAAGTTACAACCTCACCCATTTGGTTCACTTATTTCACACAGAATCGCGGTGTTGGTAAAGAGCCCGACTAAAAAGTCTCTCTCTCTCCTCTCTCCCTCTCTCTCTGTCCTCTCTCTCTCCCTCTCTCTCTGTCTCTCTCTCTGTCTCTCTCTGTCTCTCTCTCTCTCTCTCTGTCTCTCTCTCTGTCTCTCTCTGTCTCTCTCTCTGTCTCTCTCTCTCTCTGTCTCTCTCTCTCTCTCTCTCTGTCTCTCTCTCTCTCTGTCTCTCTCTCTCTCTCTCCCTTCTGTCTCTCTCTCTCTATTCCCTCTCTCTGTCTCTCTGTCTCTGTCTCTCTCTCTCTCCTCTCCTCTGACTCTCTCTCACTCTCTCTCTCTCTCCTCTCTCTGTCCTCTGTCTCTCTCTCTCTCTCTCTCTCTGTCTCTTCTCTCTCTCTCTGTCTCTGTCTCTCTCTCTCTCGTCTTCTCTCTCTGTCTCTCTCTCTGTCTCGTCTCTCTTCTCTCTCTCTCTCTCTCTCTCTCTCTCTCTCTCTCTCTCTTCTCTCTCTCTCTCTCTCTCTCTCCTCCATCTCTCTTCTCACTCTCTCTCTCTCTCTTTCTTCTTTCAAGAGAAAGATCTGTTGATTCCGTTTTTCTTTTTTTTCTTACTCCCGCGCATCAACACCAGTACGTCTCCTCTCTTGTTTTAGCCGTGGTCCGGTGCGTCAGCCAGTCTCTCTCCCTGCTCTCATCAATGCCTCTCTGACGCGCGTTGGACACACCGCTGTGTGCCATCGCGGAGTGAGCGAGGCGCGCACAAACAAGACGCAGTAGCGGTGTTGAAACACGCACGCAAATTACGGTAATGCCATGTAGAACGAGATAAGAGCGCATTGCTTTGACCCGTTGGTGGAGATTTACAGGGTGAAACGCACGAGGTGCATGTGTGATAAAGTGTGTGCAGCACTGGCTGCAACGACAACGCAGCGTTCCATATGGGAATGAGTGACTAACGTTAGCTTCGCTAGCTGGTTAGCCAAAAGTGTTTACATTAGAGTTGAAAGCTAATGCTAATTTCCAGCAGTCTGTCTAGCCCTAGCACTGTCCATAGCTCCCACTGTTAGAGCTATGAACCAGAGCTAGTATGGCCCCATATAGAACCCTCCTGCTAGCCCTCTGGAATGCTCTTCAGTCCAGTCCACAGACAGCTCTTTTCACTATCATTATTCGTATTATTGCTTCACCTTAGTTCCCCTCCAATAATGTTTTGTTGTCTTATGTCCCCATGCAAAGCAGTAGGCATAGTAGTATTCATATCAGTGGTTCTAATGCTGTATGAAAACTAATCAACACAGGATTGTTTTATATAAGAGGCAAGAATTGTGAAAATAGCTGGTCTACAATTTCACACAATGAGCTTGTAGATCTGCCATCTCCACAATATTATCTGTGGAACCATTCTGTTGCTATAGTCTGGGTGGGGGTCCCCAGTTCAAATAAAATTAGGCTACAATGAATGGACTACCTGAATATTTGTTAAAATTGCTATCCTATCTAGTGTCAGAGAGAAAATATAAATGTTTCATGTTATGTTACAAATTAATATCCAATTAATCGATAATTTACATCCCTAACCCCAGGTAATGGCAATACTAATCAGTGTTCTTAGAAAGTATCGCAAAACTCTGTCCAACGACAGTCGTTGTAAAGTTTGACAGGTCTTGCACATTTGTCCAGTGCGTAGTCCCTCTATGTGTGTTGAACTGATTTAGAAGCGTGATACTGAAATGATTGATTATTTACTGTATTAGAGAAATCAGTCATTTTACATGTATCTCAATCGGAGTTTGTGCAGGACGGATCTAGGCATGGGGGGCAACGCATATAATATAAATATATATATATATATATATATATATATATATATATATATATATATATATATATAAATAATATATAATATTATGTTTGGAAAGTTCAGCTCAGGATTTTTTGTGTTGCTTTTATCCCTGCATTTGTCATTAGTTTATATGTGTAGTTATACAATAATATTCCTGAGAGATGGCTTTAATTTCACCAACTTCCGGAATTTTGCTCAACAAAGAAGATCGACCGTCACAACTTCCAGTAACCTTTTTACCTGTAAACAGACAAGGATGTGTTGACATTACGATGCGACTGACAAAATCATCATTATTTAGTGAAATCATATGAATGAACATTATGATCTATATGGCAGGGCTTTTCATAACAGGGCCCACTATTTATTAAAACATTGGTCAAAATAACGTTTTCCTCTACTACTACTGTACATGTTAGACTTGTGTAGATTCTTGAAAATTAAGTAATTCAAATGTTTGAATATAATTTAACTCTTGAGAGCGTAAAATGATACCAAATGGACCCGTAAGGGTCCATTTGGTTTCATTTTACGATCTCAAGAGTTACAGATCTTTAAGGGTCCATTTGGTGGCCACTGTGGTCCCCGGACCACCTATTGAAAACCCCTGATATATGGACATAAAGACCGTGCACGCATGCACCGCTGTATTTTGGACGTTATTAGGTGAAAACAATACTAAGTAACATCGACCGCAACTACAGTGGATTAAACGGTGGATTAAACAAACACCATCTTGTCGCCCCATGGCTACTACGATTACAAAGTCCATAGACTCTTGGCGTCACCCAGCACTTAAGCTGTTTTAACAAGGTCCCTATTATTTTTACGCATGCAATTTACGGCACAACAATTGTGAAACAGCTCATGAATGTTTGGCTGCACTAATCACTATCGTTTTTGAAGGATGCTGTAAAACAGTACGTACGTTTCATAGAAACGAGGGTTTTGGGGGTGAAAAGGTGAAGCTCAATTAGCGCTATGGATAGCATTGCCGGGTCCTGTACGCAGAGTGCTTGTTAACCAGCTGTGTACGGACGCGTTTTTTGGTGTCTAGACTGTTGAAAAATAGCAGATCAACAAGCTCATATCGCGCACACCGAGTGGCGCGATATGAGCTTGTTGTTCGCTATTTTTGAAAAAATTGTGGTGCAAATCTTTAATAGATTATTTCGAAGCAAACATTTTTAAACTCGAATCTTTGCTTCGGGGTGATCCCTAGAACAACATGTTTTTAGATGAGGTTCTCCGGCTTAATATAATAGATATTTCTGGGGGTCCTTCCTATGGAATATGTATAAGCATCACTGACCCAAAAAGAGATTTTTCCAGAAAAAAACTAAAATCTCACACCAGGGACTAGAATTTTTGACACAAACTAGAATTTAGTGTCATGGACTAGAATCTAGTGTCGGGAACTATAATCTAGGTCAGAACTGGAATTTAACTTCGAAACTACAATCTACTGAGAAGGAACTAGACTCTTCCGTGGGGACGCTCAGAATCTAGCACAGAAACTACAGTCCGATTAGGACACAATGTCGTAAGCTGGCAGACAGTAGTTGATGCTGCGTTAGGTGTGACGCCTGAGGTGAGCTCTAGCGTGTGGCTGATAGTGACATGAGCTTCGGCGATCAGTCAGTCCCCCGCTGCTTAATAGGCACGTCCCAGTGGTTCATGAACCGGCATTGTGGTGTTTGCATTCCTCTGTTGCCAATCTGTGGCCTGTCCTCGGATATGGATAAATGGGTGTTCTGTGCATGCGTGCGATGCGTGCCATCGCACTAAGCGCTCACTACACACACACACACACACACACACACACACACACAACACACACAACACACACACAACACACACACACACAACACACAACACACACACACACACACAGTGTTGCCAACTGGCAAAATCCAAAATGCACTAGTGTGCGCTTCCAAAAAGCACTAGAATGCGCTAGAGCAGTGGGTTTTCAACCATTTTCATACCAGGGCCCACTATTTATTCCACATTTTAACCATGTAGGAACACCAGTGTGTTGATTTTAGTCTCTCGGACTAATTTAGGAGAAATAACTAGTAAAACGTTGTCAAAATAGCAATTCTTCTACATTCTCTAAATGTGTAGAACTGTTTCTTGAAAATTAGGTAATTCAGATGTTTAAATATAATTCAACTCTTGAGAGCATCAAAGAGTCTCAAGAGCTACAGATCTATAAGGGTCCATTTGGTTACCAATGGTCCTTTCTAGGAAGGAGGACTCTATCATAGGAGGAAAAATAGTGAAAAACAAGGATTTTTCTCTGCGCCTGTCAACCAATGTGCCCCCCCAACTCACCAGCAAAAAAAAAAGCACTAGATTTTCCGCCAGGAGTTTTTTCACTAATTTTTGGCGCTAGGGTGGTCAGGAAAAAAAGCTAAATAATATAGCGACAAATGCGCCGAGTTGGCAACACTGCGCGCACGAACACGCACATCAGATCTCACTTGCCTCTCTGCCTGTCCATGCGTGTCTAACGCAGTGGCGAATGGCTCTCCCCTGGCATGACACAGAGAGTTATGCTGACAATCTCAGGGACGCTGTTTCTCTCCAATAGCCTGTTTGAGCTATGCTTTTTACACAAATGGTGCCGTTAAGGGTCCATTTTTTCTCCACACCCACAGATTGGATATTGAGGCAGAGGATTTGTACTGTACCCACCGCCACCGGAGTCTTTTGATACGCTTTGCTTGTCATTCTCCAAGCCATTGTTACGTGGAATTGTCTTCTTTTCACGCTCGCATTTGCCAAGCGTTTTATCACCGCATGGGGGTTTGGCATGTCGAGATGAAGGCTTCGTTCTGAATAAGATGTCCGCGATCTAAAAGAATAAAAGGAGCTGACATGCATAACACATTGCTTGATGGCTAGGAATACATTCCTCTATGGGAGATAATTGAATTCATTAGTATTGGAGTGCATATACGTACATGTGGCACCATTTGAAAGCCAACATGATTACTAGTGCGAAAAAAACATTCCTAAGATTAGTTATTATCGACCACAATTGTTGCTCCTTTTTGCAACAATGAACAGAGAACAATACTTAGCCTGTGAAAGCATGTTTTCATCATACCACGCTTTCACAGGATGGGTTCTGCTCTACAAGAAGAAGAAGTAGAGTAGCTGTGGTTTTTTACCTTTTTGATACCAGGGCCCACTATTTATTCAGCTTATGAGCCACAGACCACCATTTGAGCCACAGACCCCAAAACTAAAAGCTTATTTTGCTTTTGTCCACAATACCAGGCTGGATTTGGGAAACAAAACAGGCAAACATACAAATGAAAATCACCATTAATCTTCTAGTTGTGTAGACTTGGGCTAATTCAGATGATAAATATTTTAACTCTCAAGAGTTACATCTGGTTCACCAACTTTTTATCTGTTTAAACCAACTTAGCTGGGGGCCACCTAGAACCCTCTCAAGGAAGTAGACAAAGAAGAAAACAAAACAAAACATCTATGTTGTTGAGTCTCTAAGCAACTGGTTTCTCTTTCTACAATAATGTGTAGGCTACAGACCAGCTCTTGATAGTGTAAACATGAAACCAAATGGACCCGAAAGGGTCCATTTGCTGTCCATTTTCTGTCCATTTGCATTTTATGCTGTCAAGACTTGCATCTGGCTAACCAACATTCCATCATTTCTGGGGACCACCTGGAACCCTCTCAAGGACCAATTGTGGTCCCTGGACCACTGGTTGAAAACCACTGCTACTGTTGCATGGCATGATAGCAGCTGTGAAATAGGTCTACGCATCAATATCTCTGCACAAAGAGATACGTACAGGAAAGGAGATGTAGGACATGGTTTAGCAGCTCCCAAGGCCATTTTATATAGCATCGGATGACAACATTAACCGACCCCAAATGGGTCTTCGTCAGGTATGGGTACAACAACAAAGTACTCATGTTGACAATGAACAAACTGACATTTGCGATGATTATAATTAAACTGATGCGCACCCACCAGCCACATCCCCAGCCCACCAGTTTGGCCCACAGGCTGGGATATACAGTACCACCACTAGTGGTGTGCAGGAGTGACGCGTCATGCAGGTGTTTTTGCGTGAGCCCTGACTAGCGGGGGTCCGACCTCGAGGTGTGGCTGACATCCTGCCTGATATCTCACCCGCTATAACTTCACCTGTCAGAGACGGTGCGAATCAACAAGCGTGCGTGACGCCCCCCGAGTGTCACAGCATCGCCGTCACGCATCTGCGAACAACACCAGGGCTTTTCTATTTGAAGGTCAAGTCTGTCTTCGAGTCGCGTGGAGGATTAAGGGGGTGGGACGGGTGGGGGGTGGATGGCAGTGCTAAATGGCAGAAAGATGAATTACTTCCCTTGTCAGTGTCGCTGTCGCACCCCCAACCCCCACACACCCCAGCTCCCACCTAAGGCCCCCAAAACACCGCCATGCAGCCGTCCACGATAGACGGAGATCCAACATTGACTCCCATGCAGGATAACCCTCTCCCCCTCTCTCTCCACCTCCCGTTGAGACCAGGGGCGGATCTAGGCATGGGCATGGGGGGGGCAATGCCCCCCTAAATGCCCTGACTGCCACACCAAACATGATGGCATCCAAAACAACCCAGGATACGAAAGAAATTAAAGTGTGTATACTTAAAAATGATGTGAAACACTACTACTGCTACTAACTAACTACAGCTGTGTCACCACTAAACCAACAGCATTTCATCATTGAAAACAGAAAACTCTCTGAGTCAGACCTTTAGCTTTATACATGCTGCGTGACTGTTGCAACTTCAACAACAACTGATGTTGTTATTGATGCTTAATTGTGTAATAAAAGTCCTGTAACTGGTATGGATGCGACTTCATCGCCGGTGGTGCGAAGCGTCACAGGCGATGAAGCCGTCCCCATACCTTTTTCTCTTTGCCCCTCCAAAATGTTCTCTTGCCCCCCAAAATGGTACATGTTACATCCACCCCTGGTTGAGACCCCCACATACCCCCACCTCCCACCAGGTACACAACATCACAGGGCTGTGAAATTAATTTGGGAAAGCTTTGTGTTGATAGAGATTATGGACCCGGCCGAGCTAGCCGTTTTATCCTGACATGATTACCGTTTTAGCACCTGGTGGGGATCAAAGTGTGCTTTCTGGTGATTTTCTCTAAGATTTTTTTTTTCTTTTCTAAAATGCCATCGCGTGAGGTCATCAAAGTCCCAAACCCCTCCATCCGTCCCCACATACCCCCTCCCCTACTTACTACCTCAATACCCCTACCCCCCCACCAGGGAGTGCCAGGACCGCACGCTGGGCTCTGTTTTGATATGACAGGCTTTGATTAAATTCACGTATTATGTGCTTGGGGCACACGTGTGTGCATGCGTGTGCGCGCGCATGTGTGTGCGTGTGTGGTGTGTGTGTGTGTGTGTGTGTGTGTGTGTGTGTTGTGTGTGTGTGTGTGTGTGTGTGGCATGTCTTACTTGCATACATTAAGACATTAAGCAAATTAGATCCAGCAGAGACTTGACTATCATAATAAAAATGAACATTCAATTAAAAATAAAATGGTCTGCGTGTGTGTGGGTGTGTGTGTGTGTGTGTGGTGTGCGTGTGCGTGTGCGTGTGTGTGTGTGTGTGTGTGTGTGTGTGTGTGTGTGCGTGTGCGTGTGCTGTGCGTGTGCGTGTGCGTGTGCGTGTGCGTGCCTGCGTGCCTGCGTGCCTGCGTGCCTGCGTGCCTGCGTGCCTGCGTGTGTGTGTCACAGGAAGTGGAGCTGTGTCGCCAGAGCAAACAAGGAGAAGCTGGGCTTGACGTTGTGTTACAGAACGGACGACGAGGATGAGCCAGCCATCTACGTCAGTCAGGTGAGGACACGACCCCATGTGACCTTTATTTATTTTATGGACCTTGTCAAAGTAGCACTTTGGCCCATCCTCAACATGACTGTGGTCGCTCACCGATTGACTGCACTGTGTCACGTTTTTTTCCCATGTCCACATATGACGATGACTTTGATTGTCCAAGCATGGGATGTGTGATCATTTTAAAGGAAAGTCCAGAAAAAAGGACAACATTGCTTATATCAGACCGGTGACTGATGCTCAAACCATTAGAAATAACATTGAGGGACATAGACAATAATGTCCCAGGCTGGCTGACAGGAGATTACAGGATGTATGTACTGTGGATCATGAAGAACGAAGGGAATGTAATGACAGCAGATGTTCTTTAAATCCAAATCTTCTACAACCTGATGTCGTCCAAGAAAGATGGAAGGGGATTAGAGAAGGGAAAGTAGTAGTAAAAGGGGGAGATGGAAGTGACAGTATGGCCTGTATAAGTATAACAATCGAACAATGACAATGAGGGGGATTTATTTCATGTTCGGCTCAGGGAAATCTCATTTATCCTCCAAAATACTCGCACCTGGTGGTTCACCTATGGTGCGTGCTAGCAGGAATCGTCTCATGATCAGGCTCTTCCGACTGCACCCGCTTGGGAGCCGCGTTGCAACTGATAAAAATCTAACCCCCCGTCCTTGTCGTCAATTTCCTCCCTGTTATAAGGAGTAATTAACAGATAGGGCAGCAATTCCCATTTGGATTCTGTGTTTTTTAATTGTTTTTTATCCAAATGCCAGAGTCCCATACCAACAGAACGGTCATGGAATCATTTCAGTCAAACATTGAGTTGAAAAATGAGCTTCCCCCCACGGCTAGGAAAGGAAGTCAAGTTTGAAATGGGATTCTTCCTCACGCCGCCTCGCCTCCTCATTCCTCCTTCCCGTCCCACTCGTTTTAATTGAGGTCTTTAATTAGTCTTGACTTAACAGCCCTTTTCCCTGCCGTCTCCTGCCGGGTGTTAAATGACACATTCTTTCTCTTGCCCACATCATCCACCTCCTGCACACCCTGATGCACTAAACAGAGACGGCTGTCTGGAGAGGGAGAGAGAGAGAGAGGGAGTACAAGTCACACAAAGGATGATGGAAATAAACTGCAACTAGGGGAACGCTTTGAGAATACTCTCTCTCTCTCTCTTTCTCTCTCTCTCTCTCTCTCTCTGTCAATTCAATTTAATTCACTTCAATACAATGAGATTTATTGGCATTGGGAATACAGGTGTTTACATTGCCAAAGCCAATTATAACAACACAACCAAAACAAACAAGAAAAGGAACAATAATAATAATAATTCCCATCAAATCAATCAGCCGGTATCACTCAAATGTAACTAGTCCTCAGGGTGGTTGCGTTCCACTTGACATCCTTTTCTTATCACAGCAGCTTATCACACATCTTGATGCTGTATTTGCATATTGTTTTACCCAGCAGATATGGGAGGGTTTTCTTTTTTTCTTTTTCTTTTTTTTTCCCCGTTATTAGTCATGTTTTCAAAATCCCAGTCTCGGATTGTAATCTGTGAGGAGTTTGTGTCTCTGATGTCTTGGTACAGTGGACATACAGTACATTTAGGAAGTGTAGCTCTGTTTCCACATTTTGTGTGCAGTGGGTGCATAGTCTGTCTTCTCTTGGGAGATAGGTCTGCTTATGGTGGCCTTTCTTGATTGCAAGACTGTGTTCACTGAGTCTGTACCTGGTTAAGATTTCTCTCTCTCTCTCTCTCTCTCTCTCTCTCTCTCTCTCTTCTCGCTCTCTCTCTCTCTCTCTCTCTCTCTCTCTCTCTCTCTAATAGAAAACACTGGTGTCTACTATTAGACCACTGGTCTAATAGTAGACCACTGTGTTGGTCTACTCTTAGAACTGCACTCAAATATACTGTACTACCGTACTACCGTACTGTACTACCGTACTCGGTACTGTACTACTCGAGTTAATATAATGACTAAGTTAAATGTTAAACTGAGTTCCTCTTGCAGAGTTTCCATCAACTAAAACTATACTAAAACTATCAAGGATAAAAAATTCTAAAATGTAACTCAAACTAATATGCATTTTGACTGACAAAATTTAAAAAATGCCTGCCAATAACAACACTGATGTGGTTATGGACAGAAAAATCATTATGACACAACCGCTCCGTATTTGAAACTTGTCCTGAGGAGGCTCAAAGCATTAGTGAGTCTATTAGATGACATGATTACTTTGACTTCAGGTGCCGTTTCAATCCAATTACAGACGGCGACACAGGGCTCATGCTGGCGGCGTGGTGGGGATTACGGCTGCCGCCGTCTCCATAATTAAACAATGTCCCGTTTAAAAGGACACAACGGTGCGTTAACGTTTCTCTTTCTGCCTCGACGTCGGAGGTACACTTGTTCCAATCGAACGTAAAGGGTGTGTGCACGTGCGCGTGGACTCGCACATCCCCGCCCTTCCCCATGGTGTTTTTTTTCCTGTTCTTCTAAAAGAAGATAGTAAAAAAAAACATGCAGCATCGTATGAAAATAAATAAAGGGCTTCTATAATCCCGCATCTCAACCGCCTGTGAGAAAAGTGTGCTAGCACATCTCCTGATAAAAAGCAACCGAAATGTTAATCCTCCTCGCCTCATTAAAATGCATGATGTTGGGGGTAATGTTTGCCTGACTTTTGGGTATAGCTACAGTTCCATCTCTTCCTTTCTTCTTCTTACTCCCTTCTTTCCCGCATTTCTAGAAAGTTCGTTGTTTTTTTTGTTTTTAAATTCTCTTTTGATGTCAACGGGAGGCCTAGCAACAAAAAAAAAAAAAACACACGGGAGCATTTGTTGAGGCTGCTCATGGCAGACAGCGGTGTTTGTTGTTGTTTGGTTGGGGCGGCTGGCGTACTACCGGCAGCAGCAGCGGCGGATGATACGCATCCCTTTGGGACGGATTGCTGGATATAAATTAGGAGACTTTGATTGTGTTCAACTGAGGCGTTGTCTGTCTGTGCCATTCTACTGATGCCTGCAAACGTCTCAGTCTCTGGCTCAGTGGTGTTTTTGCCATTATAGGCAGACTAGGCAGTTGCCTGGGACGCCAGGCAACTGGGGAGGGACGGGGCACCGGGGCGACCACATGGTTTAAAAGGATCCCAGGCTAATAAGCCTCATATGGATAAATACATTATACTTGTCCTCTATAACAGGGGTTTTCAACAGGTGGTCCGGGGACCACCAGTGGTCCTTGAGAGGGTTCCAGGTGGTCCCCAGCTAAGTTGTTTAACCTGATGTAACTCTTGAGAATGTAAAAATGAAACCAAATGGACCCTGGCGGGTCCATTTGGTTTCATTTTTACACAGTTAAAATATCCATCGTGTGAATTAGTCCTAATCTACACAACTAGAAGATTAATGTTCATGTACAGAAGAAAAGGAAATCTTTAGTTTGGGGGGTCTGCGGGGCTAAAATGGGTGGTCCGTGGCTCAAATGCTGAATGAATGGTGGGCCCTGGGATGAAAAAGGTTGAAAACCACTGCTCTATAACTAGAATTGTACATTTAAAACACATATAGGCCAGTAATTTTAGCTCATGTTTTTACCTAAATTGGAATAAATTGTAACATGGGATTTTTCTTCACAGATCATTTCTTTGAGGTCTCCAGAAACAACATATTAAAAACCCGAAAAATCCAGTTGCGCAAATATGTTTAATTTTCATAAAGTAATAAAATACATAGGCTCCAATGGACCCCTTCCTATACAAACCCATTATAACTAAAAACTCCATTTTAACCATGATGGATTATTCAAAAAACAACCCATCTTTTTTCTGGTGACTGATAATGTCCTCCTAATGTGTGAGAGGGCAGTGGAATTTCATTTACAGGTTTCATTTATTTTAAAAAAAAATATTCATTTCGGTGGGCATGCCCATATGGAGGCAGCTACATTTTCCAAAACAATATTTAAAAAATAACTGAAACCTGTGAATGAAATTCACAGTCCTCTCACGTATTAGGAGGACAATATCAGTCACCAGAAAAAAGATGGGTTGTTTTTGAATAATCCGTCATGGTTAAAATGGAGTTTTAAGTTATAATGGGTAAATGTAGCTGCTTCCATATCTGGTATGCCCACCGAAATGAATATTTTTTAAAAAAATAAATGAAACCTGTAAATGAAATTCCACTGCCCTCTCACATATTAGGAGGACAATATCAGTCACCAGAAAAAAGATGGGTTGTTTTGAATAATCCATCATGGTTAAAATGGAGTTTTAAGTTTATAATGGGTTAGTATAGGAAGGGGGCTCCATTGGAGCCTATGTATTTTATTACTTTATGAAATTAACATATTTGCGCCACTGGGATTTTTCGGGACTTTTAATATGTTGTTCTGGAGACCTCAAAGAAATTATCTTGTGAAGAAAAATCCCATTTTACAATTTATTCCACTTGAAACGCTAATTGCCTGGACTAATATACAGTAATATGTTCTTGAGTTTGAAAATAGTTCATATTTTTATCCCTTGGGGGGCGCCATTTACTAAGCCTGTCATATGTGTGACATCACAGAGATTTTCCCTGAAGACCCCCTTACCAAATGGACCCTCACAGCTCATTTGGTAAGGGGGGCTCCAGGGAAAATCTTGCCCGGGGCTCCAAATTGCTTAGAAACGCCACTGCTCTGTCTTGCCCTCCTATACTCTCACTCTCTCTCCTCTATAGCGTCTTCCTGCAGTAAAACCCAGAAAATTAACAACTCAGAGAGTGTACCAATGTAACCATAATGGTCCATTTGGTTTCATTGGTACACTCTGGGTATCTGGATAAATGAACACTGCATGGTGGTTTTATTGGGCCCTGCAGTACTTCCCACTCCCTCAGTAGTGTGATTCTTTTATTCTTTTTAAATTATTATTATTATTCGTTTTAATGACTGCACGCATGTGCACTAACGGTGACCAGATCCAAGCTGTTTATTTGAGGGACAGAAGTATTGCATGTGTCGGACACGCAGGGAAACACGGTTTCTAAACACGGTTAGCAAATTATTAATATCTTGATCCATTTATCGTATTGTCAACCATGTATCGTATCGCTGTCAGTGGCGTTTCTAATCAATTTGGAGCGCCAGGCAAGATTTTGACAATTGACAGGCACAGTAAAATAATAATAATAATAATAAATAATAATAATAATAATAATCTTATTGTCCCGAAGGATATTTGTCTTCACAGTCTGTTCAAACACCAACATTGAACAATACAAAGCACAAAACACCAAGACAATACAGAAAACATGAGGTCCCCACAGACAAAACCATCCCATCATACATGAACACTGTATACAGATCACCCTATATCGGCGGGGCAGTTTGTTTAAAGCTGCAATGGCTGAAGGAACAAAACTCCTACTGAACCGGACCTTTTTCCAGGGCAAGGTTCCATACCTTTGCCCTGATGGCATGAGGTTGAAGAAGCGATACAGGGGATGATCAATGTCATTTGATATTGAAAGAGCTAGCCGTGTAATGGCCTTATTGTTCATATCAGAAAGCGAGGGCGTGGGGAGTCCAATGATCTTGGAAGCAATCCGAGTGATACTGTGGCACCCACCCAAGGGATAAAATTATGAACTATTTTAAACTAAAGAACATCTTATATGTGTTTTAAATGTTCAATTCTAGTTATAGAGGACAAGTATAATGTATTTATCCATACAGTATGAGGCCCAGTGCCCTCCACCTCCCCTCTCCCTCATGGCCCCCAGGCAACTGCCTAATCTGCCTAATGGCAAACACGCCCCTGGTCGCTGTTAAAATGTATCGTTACACCCCTGATTACCATGAAGGTTTTTGTTCTTGCTAATTGTAAATCACTCAGGATTAAGAGCATCTGCTAAGTGCCTAAATTGTAAAACCGATTTTGATCTATTGACACGTTGTTCTATCTAATCTATGGGGGCACTCTCACCGCCAGTAAACCTGTTATACAAGTGACCAATCCATGCCGGTGTGTGCACGTCATATTATTTTGGGATGAGATACATAAAATATTGTGGAGGGTCAAGACTAAAGGCTGAACAAAAGCCTGCGTAATATTTAATTTCAAGATAAAAGTAAGAGTAACACCAACTCTATTTATTGAGTATTTGAGCCACAGAGGACCAACATTTGATGTCATTTTAGCCCCACAGAGCCCAAAACTAAAGATTTCTTTTGCTTTTGTCTTAATCTTCTATATTCTCTAGTTGCGTGGACTTGGGCTGATTCAGATAATGAATATTTGAACTCTTGAGAGTGTAAAAATGAAACTTTTTTCATTTTTTACGCTCTCAAAGAGTTACATCTGGTTAACGAACTTTCCATATTTAACTGGAACTCTCTCAAGAACCACTGGTGGTCCCCGGACCACTAGTTGAAAACCACAGA
Source organism: Benthosema pterotum (assembly GCA_039105355.1). NCBI lineage: Eukaryota > Metazoa > Chordata > Actinopteri > Myctophiformes > Myctophidae > Benthosema > Benthosema pterotum. Next base: position 21,639,111 of record CM076987.1, read on the forward strand.
GTCAGAGTCAGCCAAAGGTGCCGCATTTGGCCCCCGGCCACATAATGCCCAGAATGATTTTTGGTATACAACAAACGGCGTGCTATGTCGAGCGTGACACGACTGCTCTCCCTACCTACCTACCGTTCCCTCATAATGTCACTCACTCCTCCCCTCCACTCATACCGGTGCTCATTTGTGTGATGAAAGGCCCTGGGCATCACGGCACGTTACCCGCCTGATGAGAAGAGAAAGCCCCGCAAATGAATGAATAAATGAATGATGAATGAAGCAGAGCAAACACTAAGAAAGCGGAGTGGATTCTGGCCATTTTCCCCGCCGCCCATTACAATGTATTTGCTTCCCGATATGGCACTATACAGTACTGCCGGATGGCTGCTACGTTGTTGACACAATTCGGGCACGGGGAGCGCAGCTTTCAGCATCACAGGGCCACATCGCCCAGGCTTAATAAACCCCCACGAACACGGAATATGGAATAATGAAATCCGCAAGCCGTCATATCTACGATTCCCCTTCATCTCGGTTCCCCTCCCCGTTCTGTTTGAGCTGCCGCTGGAACGGCTGACTTGCTCGCTCTTGTGATTGGAAATGCAATATTATTATTTCTTCTTTTTTTCCCCCTCCTATACACCCAGCCCTCCACCCACCTGCTCCCCTTTCCACCCTGTTCCTACCCCCCAACCTCCTCGCCTGTTTGGGGCTCATATTATCGCTGCCGTCCTTTCAATAAACTCATCAATCTTCTCTCTCCTCATTCTTGCTTGCGATTTGGAGCTTGATTTGGTTTTCCCTGTGCGCGCAGAGAAAGGTTGATGGCCTCTTGAAAGCCAGTTTCTTTTTTCCCTTTACAGAAACAACACAATGCACGCGTCAAAATGAATGCATCACCCACTGGATAGTGCGAAAAGACAAGATTAAAACATATGCCAGGAAAACCTTACGGGTTGTCGCTGCTGTCGGGTGGAAAAGCTGTATGTGCACAAAACGTCACTATGGTCAGGAGATGGAACAAAAGTGATCCTGTAGACTGGCTATTTTCATGGTTAAAAAAATTCGAATTAATTAAATAAAGCATTGGAATTCATCTCAATTAATCACATTTTCATATTTGACCTTAGTGGT